>JAFBJS010032769.1:0-32703 GCA_016785265.1 Paraplagusia blochii
GTATTCCTTGTGAACTTTGATATATAAGATGTACGACATATATGTTTATGATTGTGAATATAGTTTTTGCATATACATAAATATATAAAAATATATGTTGATATATTCTTTTAAATATATTTTTGCATAGGCATAACCCTTTGTGAATATATGCTAATATATACTGGATGCCTTGATGTTTTTCAATGTGTGTATTGAAAATGTTTTGATGTTTTTAATGTGAGTCGGTGGCGACACAAGCACGAACCAAACCTGACGCAACAATTTGTACTTTTTTCGATATTTGTCAAAATCTCACTCAGATATTTAAGTAAATTAACGTTGAGATGCGACGTTATGCAGACGACAACCTGGTTTATACTGTATCTCATTCGGTGACGAGAAACGTCAACGTTGTTCGTTTACTTTACGTTATTTTGATATTTACAAAACCAGCGATTTCTTAAAATCTCCATTTCAGACATGCGAGAAACAGAATCCGGAGAAGCGTGGGTGTAAATGGACACTTCCAGGGACGGAATGATCAGCTGGGAGTAAATACCGGAATCAGGGATCTAATTAAAGACGGATGAAAGTAATCAGGACAGGACGCGTAATCAAGGTGGCGGGAGAAGAAGCAGGAAGTGAGAAGATAAGAAACGGTTCACAAACACGTTTGTGAACAGATGTTAGCCTCTCGACTCAGCGTCTCACCACGTCCCTGGTCCCAGAGCGTCACAGATTTGTCTCCGAGATTATCTTCAGGTGTGTTTCATCCGCACGGATTAGAAGGAAGAAGTGGAAACGACGCTAACAGCCGAGTGTGTTTGCGTGCAGGGGCCTGAAGATAAAGAAAAAAAAAACAATTTAGTCTCAGAACGAGTCACGTGTTGCCCGTTAGCATCGCAATAGGCAGAAAAAAAACACGTCATAATCCCAATCCCAATCCGTTGGATATTTGATAATTGTATGTGTTTTTAATCTCCTGAAGCCAAACAGTCACATATTTGCAAGAAAAGTGTTCACTCTTTCTATTTGAGCTGGACAAACCAAGGCTCGCGGACCGGAAGTGGCGCGTCGGGCTTCATAATCTGGTCCGCCAAACTTGTCGCAAATATTTTATTACTTTTTATTATCGTTATCGTTTGCATTTTTCTTGCAATGCCGACAATTACCCAATGCAAATTTTTTTTTGTTTTATGTTTTGTTTTGTTTTACGCGACATTTACCGCGTCATCTATTTGCTTCTGACCAATCAAAGTCAAATTGTTAGCCACGCCCTGCTCTACGTCATAATTCTTCTTTTGCTCACTCTGTACGTCAAGATTTATCGTAATCTGCACACTTTTCCGCAAAATTTTCACTCAACATACAATGTTTTGCCTGTAAAATGTGGGTCCTCAATCTGAAATTGTCGCCTAGACGGCATCGTACCCATGATGCCTTTGGCTAATACAATGCGTAGTCAGTGTACGATAGGCTAACTAAGCACGTTCCTCAGTCCCGTACTCTGATTGGCTCAGTCATTGTCGCTCATCATCAACTTTTCTGTCGGCAACTCTCACCTTCACTTTGTTGCGTAACATTTCTTTATATACGTAATTGTTCGTACATTGCTCGCCTCTACTTAGCGTTTTTTTTTTTTCCATCTGGATGTGCGTCTTGGAACGCAACTACACGGCGGAATGTGAGCTATTGTCCGTTGGGCAATAAAATCAAGCAAATCCCAGAGCTCGGTGAGAATATTTAATATCTTGCTACGCCGATGACGCTTGCGATTTTCCTGCTGACTGGGCCGTTCCATCCGAGAGTTCCAGGCCGGAATTGAAAGCAGCACAAATCATCGGGAGGCCAAGGATTGAGTGGTGGAGTCTCCCTGCAGATCTCACGCACAATGAGGTCCCGCGCTAATCAATACGGTATTTAATGGGACGGTATTTAATGGGACGGTCATTAGTGGGCGGATGTAACAAAAGGACTTTGTGTCGTTCATCAGCGATGGAGGCAAATTTGTTGCCAGTTTCCTCAAGGGAAGAAGACGTTTCAGTCGTCTCTCTCTGGACTGATGGTTCCTGGTAACTATGTCAGGCATGCTAGGAGCTGCAAAACCCAAAGAATGTCTAGCGGTTTCTAAACCCGTGGATCCGTGGGGGACTCTCATGAGGGATGAGGCTGAACAAACTTCAGCCTCATCATCCACCACTGTTTCTCCAAGACAGGTTAAGAGAAGCAGGGGCTACGACAACATTAAATCACAGTAACGGCTTGAAATCTCATTACGGTGAGTTAAAGTACTTCGTAATTTTATATGTAAATGTGACGTTGCCTTAATATCGGTTAATAACTCAATCCAGAGACAGAGTTTGGTCATAAAAGACTTGTCCTGACTGAAGCAAAAAAGGTCTACCAACCTATCTGTCCCCTAAGGTAGAGTTTAAGGATCAATTGTAACCAACGAGTTAAACGTTTAGCCACGCCTCCTCTAGGAGATGTCATTATTACGTTGTTAGCGTAAGTTGACGTCTGACTTACGTCAAGTTCAGCCCAGAAGAGACCTCCAAGGAAACCCGACCTGAAGAAAGAGGAAACGTCGCTGACCTCATTTCAAGAAAGTTTTGCGTCATCTCATTGCGATGTAAAACTAGCCAAATTAGTTGCTTGCGCGATACTATATGCAGATGACGTCTTGATTTCCATGATATCATTGGATGGCGCCTTATCTGTTGTCTTTCATATGTGTCGTGATGCTTCGTAACGGAACGGAAGTCCCTAGCCCTAACCCTCTTTCTGCTGTAAGTCCGAACAAACTAATTAATCAGATGATACGATACGCAGATGATACCTTATTTTACTTTGGCCAGTTTTCTGGCATAGAATTTGATCGTCCATGATCCAAAGTCCCAGGTCATGTCCCGACTTACGTTAAAAATCAAGTTATAACGCACCGGAACAGTCCTTCGTTCCGGTGCGTTCCTTATAGAGTTCCTTATAGAGCACGCGTGTCAAACTGAGGCCCGAGGGCCAAATCTGGCCCACAAGATCCTATCAAATGTCGTAGTATTAGCTAATTTTGTTGTTCCAGACAAAAATTTGTCAATTTGTGAATAAATATAATGTTTGTCCCGAGTCTTTGTCCCAGTTTTTACCCTTGGCACATTGTGGATTTGAGTTTGAAACCTTGAGTACGACGACTACATAGTCTTCCCACTGTTGTATTTTATTTTGAAATCAGATTCATGTTGTTAGTAATGAAGGTGTCAATGAAGGAAAAAAATGGATTGAAGTTGGATTTCGCTCCCGGAGGAGCCATGTTCTCCAGAGACGTTCCCGTGAGATGGTTGGATGGACCAAGGAGCTTAAATCGTGTGAAGGAAAATGTAGTTGGTATTGATGCTCGGAGCTACTCTTTGGTTCACAGTAAACGTGCAAAACGCTCAGAAGATGTCGAGTAATTGGAGTAAAACCAGCAACTGTGTCCGGTCTGAGAGAAGTATCGTCTTCTCTCGACGTTGACGTCCACTGATGAGGTGTGTACTAGGATTCTTCTGCCCCCTGGTTCCAACCAGTGGACCTACAAGACCAACCTTCAGCAGAAAGTGATGTAAATTTACAGTTGTAACTATATTAACTCAATCATTGAACCGGTGTAAAGTTGTACGTTAGAATAACGTAAAGTAACGTAAAGTTTGGGACCAAAGTTGTATATTTTTCCCTAAACTTTACTACAGATAAAAACTGAAGGACTTACATCATGTTCTGCTTTGTCTCCTCAAGGTTAAGGATTAAAAAAAAAGAAAAATCAACTCTATTTTCAGTTTAGGTTAAAACTTGACAAGGATGACAACGTCTCCGAAACTAGTTGTTGACGTGAGGTCGAACATCAGGAAAGTTGTGAAGACTTTGACAGGACTTCCGAGCGCCGCAGTGGAGACAGCAACTACGGAAGTCTTCAGATTTTTTTTTTTTTTGGTCCGAGATGGAAAACTTGAGCAGATATTCATCACCTTTCAAAGAACGGAGACTAAATCACAGTAAAAACGCCACCGAGTCGTAACGGCGCTCGTGAAGACGGTTAACAAACGTGTGAGTGTCTACTTTAGGAACTCGTCTTTGCCGTCCCCCCTTTTTGTCCCCCCCCGCCTCTCATTGCATTTCGTTGTGTGTCTGTTTGCTCCCCTCCACCCGCTGAATAGCCAAGGTCGTTGTCATCATAACAGCAGTCGACACTTGCTGTAATTCTTATGCAAACCCAGACGCTAACCTCGCCGTCGCCTGGGCTCCGAGCAGGACCCAATTACAAGTGTTTTATATTCACTCACACGACACTTTCCCTCCCCTTCGACGGAGACGCATTTTGATGCCTTGTCAAGAGACGTAAACAAAAGTATGAATTGACGGGCCAGAGGTCCGGACACGCCGAGATGATGAGACGCGAGAAGACACAGGCCAGGACGCAGATTCAGGCCCGACTTTGGCAATTTAGCGACAGCGCCACTTCACTGATCATTTACACTTCTATTAAAGTTAGCGGGGACAGGAGTGTTCTGGGCAAAGTCGGCCGCCGCTGAGAATTAATTGTGGCTGGAGGATCGGTAAGGAAGGCGGCGCGTGTTGCGGTTTGCTGTTGAACCAAATAATTGCCAATGAAAAGGTAAGCACTTTGAGACGCGACTGCAGCCTGACCCACATACTGAGGACAAACAGGGGGAGACAACTAGAAGAGAACATTAGTGCAAAAGTGTAAAAAACAGAAAAGCAAGAAAAAGGAACAATCAAGGCAAAAATTAGGGATTTTTGCGTGTATCGCATATTTTTTAGTATCTGTAAAAAGTGTTTTTTTTCTCAAAAAAATGGAAATCCAGGTCAACAATGACCGGGTTTTGCCTAGTTTTGTGGAATTGCACATGGGTCCAGAGACATTACCTCAGTTTTGGGGCGGCAGATGTTTGTCCAAATTGGAATCGGAAATACTTCAAATGCTAGTTAAAGTTAAAGATGTGAAGGCTCAAGAAAACAAAATAAAGGACAAAAAAACGACAGCTTTTGTCGCCTAGTCTTGGAGGTTTAACCACTTAGGCCCTGGTATAAAACATTCATGGTATATTTGTTAAAAAACGAAAAAAAAATTGCGTAAAATGTTGTAAAAATCGTATTGTAAAAAAAAGTAATCGTAAAAGTTTACATCAGCAATTGCAACCCAGTGGTTAAGGAATCAGACTTGGGTCCACAGGGTTCCAGGTTCCGATCTACCAGCTGCCTAGTTGCCACTGAGGTGCTCTGATCATAGCACCGTTCCGACCCACATAACTTCCTTCCTGTGGGCTCACCACCCACAGACGACAACTCTGACGTTATCAACATCCATCCGTTTTCTCACAATTATTCCAGCGCAGGGTAGCAGGGGGCAGGTAGGTGGAGGTGTTGATGGAGACAAACCCTGCCACCAACTAGCAACACTTCATCACCAGGCCTTTCACGCCAACGTTCACACCTATGGTCAAGTTGGCGTCTAATCAACGTGGTCCCCTAATGAACAGTAGACGCTTAGATCACCCCCGTACCCCCTACTCACAGGGAGAACCTCCTCAGTAGAAGATATGAGGAGAGACTGCTGAGATCTCAGATCATTCTCCACGACTTTATTACCAGAAAAAAAGACGTAGAACGTAGAACCCCCAGCCTCGGTCTCTTGCCTCGTTAACAGCAGTCGCGTATAATTATCATCTCACGCGGGGACATTTTCATTCCGGCGACATCCTCGGAGAGCGGCCCGCGTAACCTTTTCACCGCGGAGATGCCGGACTCTCCTCGCCACCACAGCAGGAAGCTCGCAGTGAGAAATGGAGACAGGTCGTCTGCACCGCCGGCCGAATGTGCCCTTTGCTTTAATTAATTAACACAAGTACATGACAGTTAATTTGTTTGTGTGCGGCAGAACTGCCCCGCAGTGGGCCATAGGGCTACTCCGCGGCGGCGTTTCACTGCACGCTCCGGCAGCGTAGTTGATGTAGACACAGAACTGACTGGGAATTTAAACACATTTCTTCTTCTTCTTCTCTTTCACTTAATGTCAACCTCCCTTTTCAATCAGGGGACCATGAAATTGCTTCAACTGTGGATGTTGGAGCTAACAGTAACTAAGCGTCAGTTTGTCGGTTTAATGGCTGGAGGAAAAGTTAACCAACACATCTGATTAAAGGAAAAAAAAACAAACAAAAAACAACTAGATCTGCATCATTGGGGGCCTGTAGGGGGCACTGCAACTAATTCGGAGTACCTCTTAATGGACCTCAGGAGACCGATCCGGTGGGATATAACTTGATTTTTAACACAAGTCGGGATTGGCACACACACTACGACAGTAGTGGCATCATATCTTGGGAGTATCCTTCCGCTAATTAACTCACCACCGTAGTGAGCCGGGGGGCTGCCGGCCTAGCTAGCGCCTGGCGAGCAGTGTATAGGGACGATACCATGCTCCGGACACCTCAGCGCTAACTTGGCAGTAGGGGGATTGAAATCGGGGGAGCCTTGCGGAACCAAGTCCGCTTCGTTAACCACTAGGCCACCAAAATTGGCCAAAGTAAACAAAGACGTCATCTGCGTATCGTATTATCTAACAAACTACTTTGGTGTGTTTTACATCAGAGGGGGATTCTTAAGGTACCTATCGTACTTTAGGTTGGATACCTGCGTCGGACAACGTGGTTTTTAGCGTAAGTCGGAACTGGCACATTGTAATCCAGCTTTTTTATGAAGTGCAACTACACAAACGTAAGAAAACTGGTCCCAATCCCAAGGATTACTCGACTTACTTTGTAGGTCTCTTGTACCGCGGTAAGTCAGAACTGGCCTACTCAGATACCAAAATAGTAACGTCATAATCGGACGGGATTGAGGGGGGACCACAATTGATCCTAAGACTGGGCACCAGGGCCAGAACAGGAGCAGATTTATGGAGCGTCAGTATAAAAGTCAATGTAAAACGCTCTATGCTAGGAGCCATGTCTACACCATGTGTAAGGAAAGGTTTTGGATGCGACCCAGGTTTGTAGCTACTCTCGGACAAATTATTTTGTCAGTAGCTGCAGGATGACGTTACTAACTCACTGACTTTACTGGAAATGAGGTTTGTGCGTGTGTGTGTGGTGTATGCATTGTGTTTCCTACAAACAGGTGTCAGTCCGAACAGCAACGTACGAGAAAATTGGATTTTAGGAGAAAAATAAACAAAATATTAACGCCGGCGGTTTATGGTCCTTTTGACGGAGGCCATAAAAACAAAGCTGCTGCAGGGAAGGAAAACAAGGCAAATGATATAATCGTGCCGTGGTTATTGGTCAGGGGTTGAGGCGTCGGAAAAAAAGTCACCCGCGTTGACGGTTTCTCACGAGAAAATACAAAGAAAACACATGGAACATGGAAGAATACGACCTGCTTGTTTTCTCAACCTGTTGCAGTGGAGAGAACACACACACACACACACACACACACACACACATACAGGTTTCCATGGGGACCAACCTTTTGATTATCACTTGTGGGGACCACCCTTTTAAAAGGTCTGAGAGCTCTGGAAAAAAAAAAAAAAAAAAAAAAAAAAAAAAAACAGGTAAAAAAAAAAAAAAAAAAAAATCAGGTAAATGTAAAAAAAAAAAAATAAATAAACGATGAACCCAAACACTAGTTGAAGTATTTCAATTTCCAAAGTCACGATTTAGTCAATTATGGGGACATTTTAAAATCTGGTAGACGTGGATGTTGGGGACATCATTAACATAATATGTGCATACAATTTGCATAATTCACACAAACGCTCCTGTGGCTACTGGGGACCTCACAGCAACAATATACCTATATTACTACATATTGCTAATAGAACAGTGGCTGTGTAAATAGATTGAAGTCCCCATAATTGATGAATACCAGAACACACACACGCACCGCAGGTGGCTTTGATTTTGATATCAAAGAGTCTTAGTTGTCTCTTATTTGTTACCTCGCTGGCGGGAAAAAAAAAAAATAAAATTCAAAGCTTTCAAATGTTTCCCTCTCTGCCGGGAGACGGACTCACGTGGGTCAGTTCAGTTCCGACTAATGGCATCGATGGGATTAGGAGACGGTCGTCCTTCAGCATGGAGTCAGACGGCGGCTCCACAGGACAAAGACATGCAATACAATATAAGACAATTCAATATAATACGGGAGCAGAGGACAGCTAGAAGGTCATATCTCAATTCCCAAGAAAGCAGCTAGGTATCTCAGTTAGGGATGTCTGCTAATAGTGTTTTACCGATATTTTATATTCTGCTGTTGTTGGATCAATAAACTTCCGATTCTGATTTTATCTACTATAGATATTGACCTGTTAGTAAACGTTCTGCATTTAATTCTCAATGATTATATAAATCAGCTGCTATGCTGCCATCTAGTGACATTCAATGGCTATTACAACCCCAAAACACATTATTTGGCAAAACAAATGATTTATCAGGTTTTTCGTATTTGTGGAAATAAACTGAAAAAAAAAACTGAAAAGGAAAAAAAAAATCTTTATTACTAACATTAGGCCTATTTTATTGGACAACTCTAATTGTTTCTTGTATTTTGTGTCAATGAAAAATTTCCAGTCTTTGTATTATTGTTTAACTAAGTCAAAATAACATGAGAAAAAAAATAATGAGGAAAAAAAAAAAAAAATCAAACCTGGAAAAAAAAAATCAAAAAAAAAAAAAAATCTGGAAATTCTCTCTAAAATATAAAACTTAACAATTACCAACTCGATATCTGTTAAATCTAAAAAAGTTGGTAAACAACAGTGTTGCCAACCAAACAGATGACACATTTCAGATTAAACTGCATTTTTTTAATTTAGTTTTTTGGTTTTTGTTTGTGAATCAAAAATATCCATGATAGGACTTTAGACCTGATTTTTTTTTACAAGAGCTGAAGAAAAAAAAAAAAAAAAAGTTTTGTGTTTTTTGCGCCATTCAAGTAAAATTTACTGTTTGCCGTAAACGTTCCAATGAAGCTCGATCGGAGCAGCGTCTTAACACGTTCCTACATTCTTGTAAAATCACATTTGTCCTGGACCTCGTGGCCGATGGCAATAATCACCTGCTGTCCCTGGGGTCTTTGTCCGTACGCCACAGGCCTACGTCCAAGTCCATCTGGGCTACAGCCAAACCAGGACCGGGCTTTTTGATTCGCCGCTCGTTCTGCCAGCAGCCGAGGCACGAACCGAACCCTTTCTTCCTAATCGAATCCTGCAGAAGCCGCAGATCGGGCGGAGGAGGCGGAGGAGACTCCAGCGTGGCCAAGAGTCCAACAGCTGTCAAGCAGGTCTTCACCGGGGCAGGAGGAACCACAGGGGGGCCTCGCCTGATTCCATTTCCTTCCATTTAACCCCTCAGTGGGAGTGAATTGCTTCTGTTGCCCGTTGCTGCAGCTACAGTAGACTTGACTTCCATCCAGCCGTGGCAGGAGCCGGCTGGATTTAGGAGGCGCGGCCCGTGGCCTAGCGGTGTTTCCGTGCGACCACCTGGATTTGCGAGATCAGGGCGCGGACGCTGCATGAATTCGTAAGCCGCAGACGATCAAGAGGTGGCTCTCTTTGTTCCGGCGCGAGAAGTTTAATTGTGTCCCTGGGTGGCGAGGCGTTCACGGACGTGGACTCTGTGATACCTGGCTCCTGTACGTTAGACGTTGAATTATTTACACCCTGCTGTCGAAGGACGGAATTTTCTTTGTTCCCATAAATGCTTATATACCAAGGTTGTTTTATTCCAATATTTTTAGATTGACGATAAATAAAGACAAAATTGTGATCACTGTGATCGGTCAATCAATGCTAGCGTAAGAACGGTAGGAATCGTTAGCGTTTTTCAGCAATGATAACTCGATAAGGCAACGCCTGAGGTGAAAATGAAAGTATCGGGCAACGTGTTAGCATTGTTAAACTTTGTTGCCATTAAATCACCCTGCTACAAAATCAGGAATTGTTTGGTCGTATGTTGGAACAAGTTGGTTGATTTCCCTCTAGAGGCAGCGATGAGTCCAACCCTCCCTCCGTCCATCTGCAGCTACAGTAGCTTCACATCATTAGAATTTTGTTTTCTAAGCACTGTGATGGAGCAACAAACGCTGACTCCTACTCTTTTCTCCTCCACCTCCTCATGGCTCTGCATAAACAGCTGGCTGTGACAACATTGCTGCTCCTGCTCCTGCTCCTGCTCCTCCACTCATTAGGGATTTGCAGCTTATTCACTAACTACATGAATATTAATTGCGTGAATCTACACGACTCCTACAGCATCAAACCTACAGACTGGACTTCTGCTGATCAGAGAAGATGAGATGTTTAGACCCAAAGCGTGAAAAAAAAAAATATATATAAAAGTGATTTTTTTTTTTTTTTTCAGTTCATTCCGAACAGAAACAGTTGTGTAATGTTTCTGGTTGGACCAAAAAATTGACTTTCCTGAACTGGTTAGTTGTGATCCTTGTCAGATGTTTAACACCTTTAAAAACAATTGGTACAAATACATACGCATATATATATATATACGCACATATATACATAAACTCACTCAGACACACATATACGCATATATACACACACACACACACACACACATATATACATACATGCACATGTATACATGCATGCACATGTATACATGCATGCACATGTATACATGCATGCACATGTATACATGCATGCACGCATACACGCACATACACGCACATATAGGCATACACGCACATACACGCACATATAGGCATACACGCACATACACGCACATATATGCATACACGCACACATATACGCGCACACGCGCACACACGCGCATATACACACACACGCGCACATACGCACATATACACACACACGCACATATACGCACACGCACATATACGCACACGCACATATACGCACACACGCACATATACGCACACACGCACATATACACACACACACATATATACGCACATATAAACTTACACACATATACTGTGTACATATGTACACACACACACACTCATATATACACATACACTATATACGCACATATATACATACACATACACTCTCATATATACACATACACTCTCATATATACACATACACTCTCATATATACACATACACTATATACGCACATATATGCGCACACACACACACACACACACACACACACACACACACACACACACACACACACACACACACACACACACACACACACACACACACACACACACACACACACACCACACACACACACACACACACACACACACACACACACACACACACACACACACAAATATATTGACATCGTGTCTGAAACTAACATTTCACATATTGACAGAGTGGGTGGACCATGGGGAGGAGTCTCTCATTGTCGCCCCCTTCTGGGCTGGAGTGTGTGCATCAGAGTTACTCTTGGATGTATTGAACTAATGAATCCAAACCATCCAACGTGACAACATTTATTAGCGTGTTGTAAAATCCAACTGGTTTGACTGGAGGCAGATGAACAGGACAGGAAGTGAGAGACGGGGAAACCAGCCGTGTCTCCACACTAAACACAACTGAGATGAAGAAAAGTTGAAATTCAGGAGTGAATTTGACACAAATTGAAGCAAAACCATGAGATGTGAAGAGAGGAGAGAGTTTTACTGACAGCCACAGCTCACAATCCTCCTCCTCCTGCTCCTCCTCCTCCTCCTCCTCTCCACCCTGTGCCGAGATACTTTTTGGGAGACAGGATGTGACCTACATGTCAAGTCAAGTCAAAATAATTGGTGTATCTCCTCCAGACAGGAGTTGAAGGGCTTCGCACTATTTCAGAAAAGAAAAAAAAAAAAAAAACACCCATAATTCCAGTTTCCCAGGAGAACGACTCGGATCCTGCACCTAGGGATCCTGCACGTCTTCCCAGTTCAAATCCAACCCTCGTCCATTGCGGCAGGATATGGATTATTAATAACATGGACTCTTATCACAACGCTTAACCTTTCCCACTGTAACCGGAGCAGATTCCCAGTTTCCTCCTGCATTTTTTCCAGCCCTCCTTCCTCGTTGGTATTCCCGGCGTTCCCTGGCGGCGCGCACATAACTATTAGCTTTACCCCCAGCTGAGTCTTTGTTGTTCATTCCATGATGAAAGGCGCACTCGCTGAACTCCGTGTAAACTCGCTGATGTTGCTTGACTCTCACTCGGTGGAACTTCCACCCTCCTCCACCCCCACCTCCACCAGTTACCCCACCTTCACTTTAAAGACCTCGGAAGATCATTAGCAGAGTTCTTATTGCAGCGACGCTGGATTCGCTGGATGGAGAGGAACGCCACGAAGCGAGTGATTCACAAATTCCTCCTAATGAATCATTAGCGCGTGTCAGAGCCGACGCATTTATTTTTACACCTTACTCTAATAAATAACATCAGAGTCTTTTTTTCCCCACATGGTGGCAGCAATTAGCCGCTAGCACTGCGAGTCGTGTTTCGATCAATCCAAACGACCATCGTTGCTATGTACGTCCGTACCCGATTCGTCCGACTTCTGTAGCTAGAACGGAGAATTGTTCCAACTCATTGTCAGGCTAGTCACTTCTACAAATGCTGCCCCCTGTTGGTGACAGGTTTTCTCATCCGTATCTATGTTCGCACATGTGCAGTGTAGCAGGTTAAGGTAAAAATTAAGGGTATGAGGCAAAAAAAAAAGCTAGTTTTCCGTGTTGTGAGAACTCAATTTTGAAAAAAAAAAAAAAATAAATAATTCTTTTGTAAACTGTAAATTTTCCCACATGGAGATCGGATAGTTATGTTCTCACCTCCTTGATCTCCAACTTCACAACTCTTTTTGGACTTTTCTGGTGTTTTTCAAAGAAGTTCCAAGATAAATCATCAACCCATGGATTAAAAAAAAAAAAAAAAAATAAAAAAAAAACTTTGTGGAAAACCATGGAATTCCCATCCAGTCCCAACAGGACCTGAACACCCCAGGGTGAACTAAGTGAACGTCCTTAGGAAACAAAAAAATTACTGATGCCATTTCAGATTTTTACTTCTTTGACATAATAAAAAAAAAAGTTTTTTATTTTTTTATTTTTTCCTTGTATGTAGAGATCAAGAAGTTATGTTCTCACCAACTTCTCACCTCTGGACTGGACTGTTTTTCCAATGATGTTCTGAGATAAATCAATATCTCAAGGTCTCAAAGATTTACCTTCTCCAGGAGAAATCTGTGAATTCATTTGGCTGATATCGAACTGTGATCGTGAACTTTTATCGCCCAGAAAACTCCGAAAAAAAAAAAAATCGAGGGAAACTAGTAAGAAACTGAACATCTGGATTTCAGCTAGGAAGACCTTGGAATCCCCTTCCCGTCCCCCTAGGACCTGGACGTCTCAGGAGGACCACAGGAATTTTCTGAGAAACATTTGGAAAACAAAAATGTTATCCATAGACATTCCAAGATAAATCAACATCTCAAGGTCTCCCAAAAAAAACTTTGCTGACCCAGACTAGTGATCATGGGCTTAAATCCTTAAAAAAAAATCTTTGGGTGGAACCAAAGATCAGGGATTTACCTTGGAAGACCATAAAAATCCCATCCCATCCCAGTAGGACTTGGATATGTCAGGAGATCGCAGGGAAAACCTCTTAGAAATATTTGGAAACAAAAACCAAAATAATAAACAATGTGATTTTACCTTTTTAAAGTGTTTTGCCGTATCCACCTAGTGACCAGAACTAGAAGTGCAGCTCTCGTTCACTCCAGTTCTGGTTCACGTTGATAAATATTTCCGTAAATTTCCCTCAAATTACTCACTGAGAACCAGAGTAATTTTCTTCATCAACCTCAGAGTCTTCGCTTGATTCATCCGTTCCACTGAAGATCTACTTTTTTTGATTTTTTTTTCCTTCTCTTCCCGGTGACAACGACGGCGTTCCATCAAGACCTTCAGCGGACCATGACACGGAGGCAGCGAGCTTGTTATTCAAGTTATTAATGACGACATTAGCTTCGACGCTAATGACCTGACACCGTGTCTGCGGTGAAAAGGTCCATCAAAAGTAATGAACTTTTTTATGGAATTTTATACAATATATTACATAAAAAAAAAAAAAATCATAATATAGTAAAGATTTCTTCAATCCAGAGATTGTGCAAATTCAAAAGACTTAAAAGTGCTCACATATAAACTTTTAAATATATATTGTTCTTTTATGAAGCAAAACATCAAACAGAAGAAAAAAGATAAGGAACAAACAATCAAATTCAATGTCGGAAAATTGGCCAAAGTAAACAAGACGTCATCTGCGTAGAGAATCATCGGACCTACAAGTTAGAGTTGGATTTAGGACGGAATGAAGGAATGATTTTCTTATACATATACATATACACACACATATATACACGCATAAATACATACACACACACACACACACACACACACACACACATATATACGCGCATAAATACATACAGTATATACACACACACACACATACAGTATATACACACACACACACACAAAAACACACACACACACAAAAACACACACACACACAAAAACACACACAAAAACACACAAAAACACACACAAAAACACACACACACACAAAAACACACACACACACAAAAACACACACAAAAACACACACACACAAAAACACACACAAAAACACACACACACACAAAAACACACACACACAAAAACACACACACACACAAACACACACACACACACAAACACACACACACACACACACAAACACACACACACACACAAACAAACACACACACAAACAAACACACACACAAACAAACACACACACACACAAACACACACACACACACACACACACAAAAACACACACACATACACACACACACAAAAACACACACAAAAACATACACACACACAAAAACATACACACACACAAAAACACACACACAAAAACATACACACACACAAAAACATACACACACACAAAAACATACACACAAAAACATACACACAAAAACATACACACATACACACACAAAAACATACACACACAAAAACATACACACACAAAAACATACACACACACACAAAAACATACACACATACACACACACAAAAACATACACATATACACACACACACGCACACACGTGTGCTGGAGATCATGTGACTAATCAGTCTTAAATACGGGGAGAAACAATATAAGAGAAAACATTAGGAAAATAAAGGCCAAATTGGGAAACAGGAAAAATTCTTGGAATTTAACTGGAAAATATCACGATTCCCATAAAACCAGAACTGGGCCATAAACTTAGGGAAACTAGTACCACGGATCAACTTCGACTGTAACAAAAATCTCCTTGATGTCTGCAACAAAATATATTTTTTTAACTTTAACTTTTGGTTTTTTAGGCTCATAATCGTGAAATGGGCGAAAGATGAAACTTTGTCAAGGACACAGGGAAATCACCGAGAGTCAGCCGAGTTCTCATGCTCCGTAGGCTGATTCATTGCAAAGACGTGTAATTAATTCATCTCCTCCCGCGCCCGTCGCCTGTCAGGCGCCCCCTACCAACCCCGTCCCCCCCCGTGTCACGCAGCGCCTTTATTATTTCTGATCACTATCAATCACAAAGACTTTCTTAACTCCGAGACCTAATTGTGCGCCGCTCATCATCCTTACCCGCCGCCGTGGGAGTAATTGCCCGGGATCATCACGGGGGAGAAGAGGGAGGTCTGTGACAAATGAAGGTTAACAAATGAGGCCTTCAGATGAGTCCCCTCCAAAAACACAATTAATGACGAGCTCACGACTTACGGGGAAGGACCCAGATAGTGGAACGTCAATTTGGAGACAGGAAAAAAAAAAAAAAAAAAAAGGACAGAGTTGGTAGAGAAAGTGACGGCGCCTGCTGAGGTCTGAGGTCTGGGAGATTATCATCAATGTTGCACAGATTCAGGCTAAAGGAAGACGGAGCGAGTGTGGAGAGAGATTTCTCTACAAAGACGGAGTGGGGGAAGAAAAGGGAATTCTCTGATAAGACTTCAGAACAGAGGAGTCTTTGCCAGGACTTGCTCTGTGGTGAAAATTGAAACATAACAGACAAGGAAAGATAAGGAAAAGGAAATAATCTTCTCTTCTTTCCCGCTGCAACCACCTGATAGATACGTCAATCTCCGCGTATGACCTACAAATACCTCACAAGTCGGTTTATAAGCGGGAAAAAAAAGAAACATTCAGGAAGCACAGGTGGAGTTAGAGGATTAAAGGTTGGAGCCAAGTTTCCGGGCCAATAATTTGATGTCGAAACTAAGGACGGCTCTTAATATCGGTCATGATTTTAGCATCGGTATGCCAAATCTTTCAGAATCGTTATCCATTTTTCCTCTGGTTATAGAAACTTGATATCGCAATGTCTGGATTTCACCACGTCTGTGTCCTCAAAAAAAAAAAAAAAAAATTGGGGGATAAACGGAGGTGTATTGAACTGAGCACCACTAGGTGGCAGCATTTCAGCTTATTTAATCTCAAACAGAAGTTTTGTGAAGATGAGTTAATGTTACCAGGTCTATATCGGTTTGGATTCACATGAGAATCACGAATTATATGTCTGGACAATATCCGTGTTTTGGGTATCGAGAGTACATTGATATCGCAAATACTGAGTAGAAACGTAAAGCAAAATTTACAAAAAAAAAAAAAAAAAAAAAAAAAAAAAAAAAAAAAATTTAAAATATTAATTTTTTAGTCCTTCACATCCTTCATATTTTTTTGTAACAATTAAATGTAGTAAAAAAGTGGATAACACAATGCCTGGATTTTGCCAAATGATCTTTGCCCTCAAATTAATTTCAGGGATAAATGGGAGTATATTGACATTAACACCACTAGATGGCAGCATTGCAGCTATATATATTCATGCAATTGATACCTTTGCAGTAAATGTGGGTAGCAAATTTTCTGGTTCGCCGTAGTCTGAAAATTGTCCCATATGTGACGTATAATACAAATACTATAGGCAAATATTCAGTGGCCAAGAGGTCGAGTGACCTCTAGTGGGTTCCTGTGGGATATATTTGGATTCTCGTCTGCAGTTACTTACGATAACGATGAAACAAAAACAACGCGTTCACCGTAAAGACCCGACTTGAACCCTGTAGCGTCTCACTCGCTGCAGACGCTCCACCTTTACTCCTCCCCGCGTCCCACTCCATCTGCATCCGCCGCCGCCTTTGACTCTCCGTTCACAGGAGACGGAGCTTCTTCAACTCTACTCCGCCGCCTGGTATTTTTAGTTACGTCCCGCAACCGTGTGTGTGTGCGAAATAAAGAGGATCAGAAAGACATTTGTCAGGTCTGAGCAGAACCTGTGTGGAAACACCAGACAGTGCAGATGTATGATGTCTAATTAGGGCGGAGCTAAATGACTCAGCAGCCGAGAAGGAATCGTTTCAGCAAAAAAAAAAAAAAAATTATATAAAAAAAAAAAAAAAAAAAAAAGCTTAAAATGTGCCTCTGTTTCTGTAATAAAAAAAAAATTCCCAAAAAATGAGTTTGAACTTGAAAGTACCCGAGGGTCGGCGGCGGTGATGGAGTCGGGGAGTAAAGCATCGGCAGCGTTATTAAAGTGCCTCCTGTCGATTGTCATTTCTTCTCGCTCCGTAGATAAATCGGCGTACAGTTTGTTCCAGGTGGAGACAAAAGGGAAGAAGCGTCTGACAGAATGATGACGCTAAGTGGAGCGAAAGCGGAGACGGAGAACGTGAAGAATCAGTCTGGCCTCCACCAGGAGCTGGTGACTCAGCACGGACCAGCAGTGGATTTCAATAAATCAAAAAGCTAACTGGACTCACGGGTGGCCATGGCCGAGTGTTTCTCATTACAGCCGGGTAAGTCAACAAAGAACGGAGTGACACTTTGGACGCCGGCCAGGGAATAATCTACACATTTTAGCTAGTAAGCAGCTTTGCTGCAGATCCCGTGCTTCACCTTTTTTCCGCCCCACAATGCATCAACTCTCCACTTTGATTTGCCCCCCCGCCGTGAAGCCTTTGGATTTACTGTCCCCAACAGCTTGGGGCTCGTCGACCCGACTTCATAAATGAAAGAGGAAATAAAAAAGGGCTACGGGAGGAAGTGCACTTACTGTAGATCACACAAAGTGGTTCTGCTGCCGTTGAAATGCTACTGAAAGCCAGAAGGGACGTATTTGAGCTAGCAAGAAAATAAGAAGTGTTTTCAGTTTCTCAACCATGGTTTTTAACTGATAAAATTGAAGACAAATCGTCAAATTAACCCCCCCTGGTGGTAGCCTGTCAATAATAGCTTGACATTTCGGAACAGAAACATTTGTTTGTGACTTCAGTTTTCTAGCGGTCAATGTACTCTGTTACGCTTGAGTGTCGTTGAAGACGTGGTAGTACCCAAATTCAACACTAGGTGGCTTTGTTTGCTGTGGAGCACATGTGTCAAACTCATGGCCTGGGGGGCCAAACGCAGCCCGACCAGTACTCTTGTATGACCCGTGAGAGCTTCTTTCAAAGGAGTTTCTTAGCCTGATGAACTGAAAAAAAAAAAAAAAAAAAAAAAAAAAACAATCAATAAAGAATATTAGTTAGATAAATAAATAAAAATAAAATAAAATAAAATAAAAAAAACTGCAGTAAGATGTAAAGGAAATTGTGTTTTTGATGTGGTCCCCAGGTAAAAAAAATAGCGGTATATTTTTTTAATCCCTAAGAAAAAACATGGACGACGCAGTAGTACCCAAATTCAGCACTAGGAGGCTTTGTTTTCTGTGGAGCACATGTGTCAAACTCATGGCCCAGTCCTCTTGTACGGCCTGCGAGAGCTTCTTTCTGAAGAGTTTAACCTGATAAACTGGAGAAGAAAAAAAAAAAAAAAAGAAAAAAAAAAGATAAATAAATAACAAAAAACAAACAAAAAAAACTGCAGTGAGATGTAAAGGAAATTGTGTTTTTGATGTAGTGCCCTGGTAAAAATTAGCGGAAGATGGTTTTAATCCCTAAAAAGAAACATGGACAACGCAGTAGTACCCAAATTCAGCACTAGGGGGCTTTTTTTCTGTGGAGCACATGTGTCAAACTCATGGCCCAGTCCTCTTGTACGGCCCGTGAGAGCTTCTTTCTTAAGGGTTTCTTAGCCTGATAAACTGAAAATTATTTGGAGGGGAAAAAAAAAAAAAAAAAAAAAAAAAATTAAAAAATATTAGTTAGATAAATAAATAACACAAAACTGCAATAAGATGTAAAGGAAATTGTGTTTTTGATGTGGTCCCCTGGTAAAAAAAATTAGCGGTAGATATTTTTAATCATTGGAGAACCATGGATGACATGGTAGTACCCAAAGGCAGCACTAGGGGGCTTTGCTTGCTGGTTTTAATCGTTGAAGAAAACCATAAAAATCACAAAAAACCTAAACTTTAGTTTCCCTCTTCATCAACATGTACCCCGCAAAACTACCTTTTAAGTACTATCTTAAAAGTATCTACTTCCTAAGTCCAAATACCAAATACTCTCGAGAGCAGGAAAACATACAGGACACATCAACCCCAGACAACAATCCCAACAAGACTGAGCGAAGGAGAGGGACATATATACCCAGGACACCAGGTGACACCAGTGAGACTAATGACAACGACACAGGTGACTGTGATGACACTGATTGACCCACACCAGCAAACAGCAGGGACAGACAAAGACTACGGCAAAACACTCAAAACAAAATGAGAAACACTTTAACAAATACAAAAACAAAATTACATTTTTGTGTTTCCGTTTTTTACAAAAAACGGAAACACTTTAAAATTGACAAAACACTTTTACAAAAGCCTGAAACCAAATTGCAAGTCACTGTTGCGGCCACAAAGGGAACGTCCCAAGTAACTTCCCAAATCGGCAATAAAAATGTCCAAAAACCGACCACACAAAACTCAAAACCGCGGAGGTCAGCTCATGCACGTTCGCCACAAAATTTGAAAAACACAGATTGTCGCCGTCCATCTTGGTTGGTTGGTTATTTTCTGGTTCGGGAAGTTACTTGGGACGTTCCCTTTCCCCTACGTTCCACGGCGGTCCTGGAAACACCTCAAGATACCCCCAGATGGAGGAGTCTAGCTAGAGGGGAGTCTGGGTATCCCTGCTCCAACTGTTGGGTCATGACCAAAAGGACACAATCCGGGACACAAGCGGCAGTAATGAGCTTTCTTTGTAGGCTGGCAGGGCGCCCCCTTTGGACTTTGGCTCTACTACGAGCTCCTTCCAGGTGACAGTGCACCCCACCCTATCCCTGAGAAGTCAGTTGAGGTGGCCTGGGCATCTACATCTTATGCCCCCCTGGGGAGGTTCTGGTGTCCGGTCTCACTGGGAGGAAACCCAGGGAAAGACCTAGGACATCTAGGAGGTACCATGTTGCATGGCTAGACTAGAAACATCTTGGGATCCCCCCCTAGATTAGCTGAAGGAGAAGGAGGTCTGGGTGTCCTTGTTTCGACTGTTGCCTATGCTAGCCGACCCGGAATACGTAGCAGATAAAGACGGATGGATGGATGGATGGATGGGTGGGTGGATGCTTAATTCGTCGAGGTACAAAGATCAAATCTTCTCTCCCATTGATACAGACGACAGATTTTCCTTGGCATGTAATTAAATCCCAAACTAATGTGCCGTGTTTAGTGACATTCATGGTGAATTCCAAAAAATCTGCTTTAACTGCAGATAATTTTCTTTGCCAACTTTTAACTCCAGGGTGTCACGTACACCACGGTTAGTTTAATTGGTCACTTTAAACTGTCTGCTGGTCTTAAAAAGAAGGGCCGGGGGGCTAGGGGTGGTTGGGGATGGGGGAGGTTGACTCGTGGCACTGTATCATTGTAAGCTATTGGACTTTACTCTGCTATTTTTTAATAACTGAGATGGGCTTCATGGTAAAATGGTCCCAGATCCCCAGCGAGTGTCAACTCCTCTCACAATCTCCTTCAGCAAAAACACTACACCCTTAATTGCTCTGTGCTTCCGGGCCAAGTCTCTAGTCTCTGCTCTCTGGTGACAGTGGTGTACTGTATCTACTGTGCTGAGGGACACGAGTGAAGAAAGGACCGGAGGTCCAGGTTTCATGGTGGCGGTTAATGCACTCTGAAATCAATAGATCTACGTCTATCAGGCTGAGACAACTATCCCAGTTGAGTGACACTACGGCGCGTCCTCTACGACGCAGTCACCTGAAGGAAAGACGACGAAATCCCGGTCCCCGCAAAGTGCTGATTAGCGGTGGACGAGACGCACAGAATTACAAGCTCTACTTACGAGAAATTACATAATTAACGGTTACAGGATCCGACAGTGCACCTGGTAAAAGACTCGGGGAGTTCAGCTGCCACTGAACGGCTCTTTTTTTTCTTTTCAATTATTTTCTCACCACTCTTTGTGGCAGAAAAGGATGTTTATATTTAAACGTATTAAGATATTTTTTTGAAATATCTTTATGAAATACACTGAAGTAAGAAATACTCCGTAGTGTCTGAAGCAAATATGTTCCTACATACTTGTGTTTTCCCTCTTGTTTGCTGTACCCCAGACTAGGAACTCAACATTTACACAGACTTTTGATGTTGGTCCCCATATGTTACTAAGGACCAGAGTGGGTTCTAGGCGTTCAGTTCCCAAAAACACGACGGTTGCTCAAAGAAATGTCCACGGTATTTAGAAGTAATTGACAACACCTTGTAGTTCAAAGTAAGATAATGGTCCAACCTAAAGCCTAAAGCTGGTACACGGGAACCAGAAGAACACCATAGTCCAAAGACTAGGGGAAAAATGGGAACCAGTAATTGACCAATCAGGAGAGCGTACTTGGAACGTATCCGAGCAAAAGAGAAAATAAGGGTGGTGATTTGGTGGATGTTTGCGAGATCCACATCAGCCAAGGTTACTCCAGGCCAGGCATGGACAAACTGAGGCCCGTGGGCCGGATGTGGTACGTTGAGCTTTTTAATGCGGCCCGCCAACCTTGTCCAAAATAAATAAATTATCTATATTAATATCAGGCAGGGACTCTTCACTCGACATCTTTACATCCGGCCTGGGCAATTATGTGACTCGTGGACCACATGTGGTACTAAAAATTGCCAGGGCCAGGTCAGGACTGAATATTTCCGTGAACAAAGGCGAATAAAGGCGAAATTCTTTAGGCTTCTTTGAGACCACCTATTGGGGAAATGCTGCATTTGTAGGGTTCAAATGCCAAACGGGCCGCATCTGGCCCCCAGGCCTTAGTTTGCCCTGGTCTGCTCTGCATCATCAACACTGAACCGGACACCACAAAACCACCTAACTTACCTAAGCAGAGATAAATATTATCTCTTTATCCTTAAAAGTTCAACAGGAAGCCATCCTAGCTGCTGATAAACATCCAAATGTCAGGCCCAAAGATTTTCCAGAGCGGCAAAAGACAAAAAAGGCCAGAAAGATAATTAAAGGTTAGGCCAAAAATAACCGAAGGTGTAACAAACGAACAAACCCTGACATTATTTTTTTGCATTCCCAGGTTTGGTGACCGCGTGGCGCCTCCTCGGTACATCTGTCCATGCCGTGCGCCCTGATAACGACCAGGTAGGATCTCCCGGACCGCTCTAATGACCACATCCTAAGCCGAGCCCCTGGGCTAAAAGGTGGTTGTGGCGTCTCTGGGAGCCGAGGCGAGGCACCTGCTCCTTCTGCAGCCTGCAGCCAGGCCATCTATCAGCACAGCTTAGGCCATCACTACTGCTCAGCGGCACGGCAAAGGCACAGCCCGACTCACAAAAACACCGGGAGAGGAATAGCACTGGCGCGGTACGTGCTGGGGTTTTCTGAGTGCCGAGGAGGGAAAGGCAAGACGGATGCGGGGGGGAATACTGGCAGTGGTATCACACGCGGACATTTCAATATGCTCCAAAAATAGCTGCAATTACTTATCTCCTTTGAGATTAATAGATGCTTTTATTGCTGGTTAGCCAATCCATTAACGGCTGCTACATCCAGAGGAGAGATCTAATCTGTGAGAAGCCAATATTACAATATAAAGATAGAGAAACATGAGCTGGCAGGGTAAATATATCACCCTCGCCGTGACTTCACACTCCGAGACATTCCCGGTCAGGGAAATGCCGAGCTCATTACCATTAAACTGGCCCGGCTTGATAGAGAAAAGCCTCATATTGGAGGATGGGATCAGCGGCCGGGGACTAGAGGGCGGGGCCAGAACAGGGATAATCTGTGGCATCAAAGTTCATCCTGATAAAAGAACGAAATGACGAATGATAAATTACACACAACTCGGTGACACGTGCACAGATAACCTTTGTAGAACCTGTGGAGACGTCTCAAAAGGACAAAGACATTTTCTTTTCCCAGTTGTTAGTGAGTGAATAATCAGGAGTGGCAGAAAAGTAAATGGTTCGGTGCAGCAAGTAAAATGGTTTATTTTGAAATGTATTGATCGATATTTAGATCATTTAATAATAAGTGATGATATTTTATATTTTCACCAGCAGAACTCAACCCAACAGCCCCCTAAAAAAGCTAATATTTAAGGTTCTTATAAACACGTCTTGCAAGGACAAAGAAGACATTGAGTAATCGTGAGTTAAAAGTACTGAAGTAAACGGACGATAAAACAATAATCAGAAGTGTATTTTATTTTTCTAGGTGATTGATCTTATCTATATGGGAGGCCCAAAGAACCCTGGTATAGTTAGGACTAGTCAGGAGTGGCAGACAAGTAGTTGAAGGCGGTGCAGCAGGCCAGCGGTTTATTTTGAACTTTATGGATCAAAATGTAAGTTTATTATTGAGAAAAGAGGTATTTTTTTATGTTTTCACCAGGAGAGATCAATGGAGTTGTCCAAAAACAAAAAAACAAACAAAAAAAAAAGCTTTTATTTAAGGATCTTATAAAATCATCTTTCAAGAACAAAGATGGCCTTGAGTTGAACCAAATAGAAGAAAAAGTCTGTGATTTATTTGTTTCTGGATGATTGGTCCAACTGATGGGAGGCCCTAAAAGCGTGAAAATAGAAATGGTGAGGAGTGGCAGATAAGTAATTGAAGGCGGTGCAGCACATAAATGGTTTATTTTTAACTTTAATGAACAATATTTAGATCAATTAATGTAATTTTATGTTTTCACCAGCAGAGCTCAGTGGAATGGTCATCAACCCAATAAAACCAGTTGGTTAAAAAAAGTGTTTTTCTAGATGACTGATCTGATTGGTTGGCGCAAAAGAAACCTGGCATTGTTTGAAGCAGTCAGGAGTGGCAGACAAGTAATTGAAAGCGGTGCACAAAGGTGTCCAAGGCGTCTTTGAGTTGAGTTAAGATTAATCAAAAGTTTATTTCTTTATCAAGATGTTTGGTCTGAATGTTGGGAGGCCCCAATAGAACCACTGTATTGTTTAAGAGTCAGGAGTGGCAGAAAAGTAGATGACGGTGCACAAACAGAAGGTTTATTTTAAGCTCTATTGGTTGATCTTTAGTTCAATAAATGACATATATTTTCAGAGGTCAATGGCGTAATCAACAGAACAGAAATATTAGAATAACTTCTTCAAATTCAGCATCATTTTCCCTACAGTTTAAGACAATCCTCACAATTCATTAGTCTCAATCAGACGTCGATACGGGGAGCTCGAGCGTGATTGGTTATTTTCCCGCTCTTTGTGAGAACGCAGGATGGCGGCGGACGTTCCAAAGCCCCGTGAAACCCAACGTAAAAGGATTGATGGGGCGGATCATTAACACAGAATCTACTGAAGGCCAAGAGACAAAGAGCAAAGTGTCTGAACGGAACGGGACAAAAGAGGGTCCACCACCAGTCAGGACTATTATGTATGGCTCATTATATAATGTGGTCAAATCATAACCCGTAATTGAGGAGCGAACAAAGACTCCACATCAAAGACAGGAAGTGCTTCTTCCCCCAGAAACAATCAGATAAAACCTCGCAGGGCGTCATTTTTCTTTGTTGGAATAATCCTTGTCCCCGCCGTGACGGGGGGATGGAAGCTACAGACATTGATCACGGCAGTGATTGTGAGGTGGCGCCGGATTGAGTCCAACAATCGGCCGCAATTACATTGATTGGACGAGTCTCCCGTAGCACGCTGTGGCAAAACAAAGAGGCAGCGGTTGGGGAGCAGGGAGGACAGTGTGAGGTGATGAATGATTCACTGTGTGTTCTGCACCTGTAATTTACTTTGACAAGCTGATGAGACTGCACGCCGTGCACCGCTGCATGCAAAATACCCATCATGCAACAGCTGAAACAGTCCATTACGCTCAGTCTGACCGTGAAAAGAGCCGGGAAGTTGAGGAGAGGGAAAAAAATCTATACCGTGAGACGCCGAAGGAGACGAAAATTGGACTCATGCATGGTTTTAATCAGACGTCAAGAACTTTGCAAATGATCCGCGTCCCCAGGGGGAGCAAGTGAGTGATTGAGGAACCCAACCGACAACCCACATCTGGATAAATGACCTGTTCTATTCATCAAAACCATTCCGTGTTTGTGTCCCTTCCTCCCTACACCTGTTCGTCCGTCTCATGCCTGCCAGGACTTGAGAAACCGTAGCGGCCTCTTTTAGTCTGGTCCTTTCACGTCTTCTTCCCAAATCCGTCCATCTGGATGAGGGACGTGCGGGATGATTTATCCCAGCTGTTGATGACAGTGTTTTCTTAAGGTGGTTCGATTGCTGCATAATTTCCCCTCAGTTCCACAGTCGTTTTCAAACAAGATTTTATTGTTATGGGATTTTTACGACTTAAATGTTGAATTTTATTGTCGTAAAAACCACACGAAGATAATCCTAGAACCGTGGTTCTACAATTTCTTTTTTTTTTTTTTTTACACGACACTTGCATTTCCCACCACCTACAGCTTTTTAAGCACAGCAAAAAGGAAAGAATTGATGAAAAAGACGTTAAAGACGATGATTTGTGTCTTTCTTTAATTCCTGCAGGTAAATCAGCAGCGTGTTCAACTAAACGGCACTCAGAGTCAATCAACTCAAAACCAAAAGAGCAACTTTTGCTCCATGGTGGGAAGTAAAAAAAAAATCTCTAATGAGCTTCGTTAAAAAAAAAAGAATCTTTCTTCAATTCCTGCAGGTATATCAACATCAGAGTGTTCAACTAAATAGGACTTGGAGTCAGTTGACCGAACAAATTGACTCATGTTAAATATGTGGTGCTGTGGCAAAAAAGAAACAAATCCTGATTAAAGAAATTGATTCTTTCTTCAATTCCTGTATGTGTATCAGCAGAGTGTTCAACTAAACAGGACCTGGCGTCACATAAACCAAACAAATTGTCCATCAACTCAAGTTGGTGAGGGTGGACATGGAGGTGGTTGGCGTTAGAGTGGAGGATACGAGGACAGGGTAAGAGGGAAATTGTTTACTCGCTGGGGCAACACCTGAGAAAATTTGGATAAGTCGAAAGGAGAAGAAGAAGAAGAAGAAGGCGGGAAGTGAAATTGCGGTGAGGCAAAAACAAAGGTTGTGAAATAAATTCTGGATGAATCTGTTAAAGAAAATTATTCTTTCTTCAATTCCTGCAGGTGTATAAGCAGAGTGTTCAACTAAACAGGACTTGGAGTGACATTGATCGAACAAAATTGTCCATTAACTCAAACCCAAAGATCATAATATTTTGGACAAGTACTATAAAATGACAGTAAAGAAAATTATTCTTTCTTCAATTCCTGTCGGTGAGACACCAGCCTGTACAACTAAATAGGACAAATAGTCGATTGATTATGGGTAGCATAGCGGTATAAAATGCTTAATTGATGGGAAATCAAATTTTTCTGACGTTAAATATACACAGTGGCTCAAATGTCAAATTCTGGGAGAGTTTTGAGTGAAGGAACCCTATTAGAACCCTAATAGAACTTTTTTCAGAAAGTGTCATTAGAGATTGTGAGAAACACATTTTTTTTACAGATGTAAAATAAATAAATAAATAAATAAAAAACCCTCTCTGATGTTAGGGAACAGTTTCCATCCCATGTAGCATGTAGTCAAGCTTTACATTCAATTTCCCAGCATCGCAGCTTAAACTGGATCAACGGGAGATGAATTCAGGAGACAGGACCAGAGAAGTCAGCCAGGCAGACCCTTATTACAACGGATTATATTAACAAGATTTTTTTTTTCCTATTAATCTGTGAGCTGCGGTGATTCAGAACCCAATTAATTCCCTTAATTCATCCATCCGTCCAAGATATTCCGTCTAATAACAGGATTTCTATGTAAATGTAAGAAAGTTTAAACAAGGTCTGGTTTGAAAATTGTACTTTTCTCTCCATAAAGACTCAGATTATAACAGTGGATCATGAAGAGGAGACCATTTACAGGTTAACTGTCTCTTCAGGCGCCTTTGTCCATCAAGGAGACATGTCTTATTGTTTCCGTTGGTGCTGTGTTCAAAGAAAGTTCACAAAGAAAAGTCCAGTAATGAAGTGGTGTTGGTTGTTAGATCACATTCATCTTCTTCTGCTTGTCCATTGCCGGGTCGCAGGGTTAGCCGGCACCACCACAAGAAGTTACCTGGGTCGGGACGGTGCTCTGCTCAGAGCACCTCAGTGGCAACCTAGCAAGCTGGTGGATTTCAACCCGAAGGGTCCCTGTGGACCCAAGTCTGCTTCCTTAACCACTAGGCCACCACTGCCGGCAGGTAACATTTCTCTGAACCTACGTATTTTTTCTGGCTATTTGGCTATTTGGCTATTTTAAGATTTGCCACAACTGCTACCAGACAAGGAGCGTGGCACCCTCGGAGACTAGGTAGCTAGGTAGTTGGGCAGTAACTAGGTAGGTTGGCAGTTGCCCCAACATAGCAGTGAAATGATCGATTTAAGTAAAAGGCCATCACCCCTGGTTCCCCAATGGTTGGTCAAGTCCCCTTAACCCGTTACATGCCTCTGAAAATGCTGAATCGGGGTGTCTAGAACCCATTCCGGCAACCAACGAGGTACCAAAGTTGCATAGCACTCCTCTGTCAAAAGGCTACTCATTGGTGCGGCACTAAAAAGGGAACCAGTGAGAAACTAAAATCCCCTCAACAATCAAGTAGACCCCCCAAAAAAACCATAAGAACCCCTTTTCAAGGTTGAGAACTTAGGGGCCCCAGCCCAGAGTGCTGCCAGTCCTAACCCTTTGTCACCGAGAGTCGATCACACAAAGGAGGGGCCCTGGGATCTAACAGCGCAACGCCTAGCGATGCATATCAAATAAGGAAATGAAGGGTTTCACAGTGGGAGTCGTTGCGCGGTGAGTGATAGCGCTTTATTTTTTTTTTTATTCCTGAAGTTTTCTTGTGTTTCCCCGGATTCCGTGTGATGCCGGAGAAAAGCTTGGCATATCCTTGAGCAAACATGAAGCGGGTTACAGCGGCACGACGGGAAATCTCGCAGGTTTGTTCGTATGTTCGACACACACACAATCAAAGCCCCCCTGAGCATGCTGGGAATTCACCTGGGAACAATAAACAAAGGGAGCAACACAAAAACGGCTCAGAGAAAAACAAATTTGACGCCGTGCAGTAAATCTGAGAACGCGAGTATTACGGAGGTGAAATACACATGGAAATATATGCCAGTCAAATATACCAACCCGGCGTCCTCCCCTGGGCTCACTGTTATACTGGGATTGTTACCATGTGGGGACCCTTTACTGACCTACATTTTATTTGAAAGAATCAAAATAGTGGGTTCAATTTTGGGTTCGCAAACCCATGTGGGGTCGCCGGAAACTCCTTGATTGGCCAAAATCTACTAACCATGAAGGTATACAGCAAGAAGATAGAACATTACTGATACATAAGGAGTTCCCTTTATGTATTTAAGGAAATTTGGGAAATTTATAATTTTTTTCATATTTATATTTCTATTAATCACAGCTACAAACAGCGGTAAAAACCCAACATGATGTTATAGTAATAATATTAATATATTTTTATTTTAGAAAAAAAAAAAAAAAATTTCTAAATGCACCCACCCCTGTAATTTCCCGCCCCCTACAGACTCAATTGTGAAGTGAATCTTGTTTTTTAAGCACAATCAAATGGAGAGACTTGATGAGAGACAATATGATTTGTGTCTTTCTTCAATTCCTGCAGGTATATCAGCACAGTGTGGTTTGTCTGTTCAACTAAACAGGACTTGGAGTCTCATTGACCAAACAAATTGTCCACTAACTCTAACGCAAATAAATTCTGGATGAGCTCTGTTAAAGAAAAGGATTCTTTCTTCAATTCCTGTGGTTAAGACAGCAGGGTGTCCAACTAAACAGGACAAATTGTCAATTAATTAAGGGTAACATAGTGGAGGACAATGTTTATTTGGTGGGAAATTGAATTTTTCTAATGGTAAATATGTGCAGTGGCTTAAATAGAATTTGTAAGTTTTAAGTTGTGCCATTATTTTGAAGGAACCCTATTAGAATCACATGAACAACTTAACTTTTCCAACGTTATTTCCCTTTCCTGACCTAGAAACAATTTTCCCTAAAAACAAGATGCAGAGACAATAAAATAATAATAATAATAATAATAATAATAATAATAATAATAAAAACTTTATAGACCCTGGGGAACAACCCCCCATTTGGAGTCCAAGTCCTGGGTCCAGTTTATGGCCCTGGGGTTCTAGTGGGGAGAACATGGACTCTGCAGAGTCCCAATGTGTTAGTCCTCTACAATAAAGGACAGAAAAGAGAGAGAGATAGAGGACAGCAAGAGAAGACAAAATGTACCACAGGACCCCATACCTAGGACCATGTCCAGGACCTAATGTCCGGCCACAGCCCCCACAGGAGGGTCTACCGTTGGACCTGAAGGCGACTATGGGTATTGTCAGGACTAATCCTCAGAGACACTGTGATCACTAAGGTTTACAATAATTGGACAGACTAAGACAGACCTGTAGCAACAACAAACCTTGGTGTAAAGACAAGGACGAGATGAAAAAAAAAAAAAAAAAACTTTACTGAAGCATTGAAGAGAAAATAAAAGGACAGATTTCAATGACTTTGATTGAGTCAAGGTTGTTTCAGTTGCCTTTGTTCTCAACAGTTCTCCACAGCAGTGATGGGAACACGGTGGAACAGAAGATCGGCATCATGGGAAATTGTCATTATGGTACAAGTTGCTGTGGAGCTTTGTTTCCAAACTGACTGTAAAGAATTGGGTCAGTGATGGGAGTTGAAGACAGTCCAGGTTCACAAGGTTCACAAGGTTCTAGTTCACCAGCTGCCAGGTTCCCACTGTGAAACCACAGAACTTCCTCTGTCTTCACCATCCAAAGGAAGGGGTGCAGTGGGATTTGGGTGCCAGTGGTGGGGACGGCCTCCTCCTCTGTGGGGGAGGGACAGTGTCCAAACCATCTTAATTTGTCTTCTCTAGCTTTTTCTACAAACCTCCCTGCCTGTTGTGTCCATCTAATCCAGTTGTCCCCAACCACTGGGTCGGGGACCGGTACTGGTACGTGGGTGAATTGGTGCCGGGTTGCAGAGAAATAATGTTTTCTAAACTCAAAATGACGCAGAGTCATTGACACAAGATTCTAACCTTGTATACCGGTCTGGTAGGAGAAAATTATAGGCTGGGTGCACTTGAGAAATCCTAGGGTAGGAAGATTTTATAGGTAGGAAAATATTTCAGAACTAACTTTTACTAAGGGATATTTATCTGCCACAACTTAACAACCGGTCTTTGACAATAGTACGAGACATTTAACTGGTTTGTAGCACAAAAAAAAAATGTTTGGGACACTGGTCTAATCACCTCATTCCTGGTCCCGTCCATCCTGGTCTCTCCTAAAGAGAATCTTAATGTCCTCTGACAAAGTCTTGTCCCTCTACTTTGGTCTGGTTCTTTCTTCTTCAGGTGTTTCCACAGTGAATCCTCCTTCTCCACCTCCCCCTGTTCTCTCCATCTTCTCCTCTGACTCCAACTACCTCCATGTCCTCCCTCACTGCATCCATCAACCTCCTCTTTGTCTCCTACCTGGTAGCTCCATCTCTAGGATCATTCTTCTACCACAGAGGAGGGACAGTGTCCAAACCATCTTAATCTGGCTTAGCTCGCTTTTTCTACAAACCTCCCTGCCTGTCGTGTCCCTCTAATCCAGTGGTCCCCAAGCAATGGGTCGGGGACCGGTACTGGTACGTGGGTGAATTGGTGCCGGGTCGCAGAGAAATAATATTTTCTAAACTCAAAATGACGCAGAGTCATTGATACAAGATTCTAACCTTGTATACCGGTCTGGTAGGAGAAAATTATAGGCTGGCTGCACTTGAGAATCCCTTGTTAATTCGGGTAGGAAGATTTTATAGGTAGGAAAATATTTCAGAACTAACTTTTACTAAGGGGTATTTATCTGCCACAACTTAACAACCGGTCTTTGACAATAGTACGAGACATTTAACTGGTCTGTAGCGCAAAAAAATGTTTGGGACACTGGTCTAATCACCTCATTCCTGGTCCCGTCCATCCTGGTCTCTCCTAAAGAGAATCTTAATGTCCTTGGACAAAGTAAGGACATGTTTCCCCCCCATGTTTACAGCTGATCCTGAAGTAATGAAGTGTTTTCTCTCCTTGTACAGTTTGTGTCTTCAGATGAACTCAGCTACAGTTCTCCTGCTCTGGGCTAATTAATCCTCTGGTTCCTCGGTGGGTTCCACACAGCTGAAGAAAATCCGTTCAAGGCAAATTTGCAACTGTTTTTTTTTTTTTTATTTAAGCAGTCTCCCGGGGCCTCGGAGCTCATTGACTCTTCTGCATCGTAGTTCTTGAAGAGAATATTTTCCGAGCTTTCTTTACAGTAGATGACGGACGTGGGTTTGATGTCCTTGTAGGTATTGAAAGAAGACAAAAAAAATTGACATCCAGACTCTCAATAATGGTGTCGTATATTTGTAAAAGTGGAATCACCATGTTGCCTCTAACCTGAGAACCAGACTTTGGAGATGTTTTCAGAATCATCATCAAAGATTTGGTCAAGAATAATTCCTCCTACATAGAACGACTCCAATAAATGCATTTAATATAGAATTTCCTGTTTCCATGTCGCTGTCCCTTTAAGAGGCGGGCTCCCAGAACAGTCGGAAAAAGTTGACTTAGGGGCCACATTTGGGCGAAAAATTGTGGAGCAGCAAGACCAGGGGCCGATAGATGTGGCATATATGTGAACTTGAAAACAGGGTTAAATTCTGAATTGCTTTTGGCCTTCTGTACGCCATCTGTTGGGGAACATGGTCATTGCAAGGGACGTAAAATGATAAAATCAATCAGTTCTTTCACTTGGACAAGAAACAAATGCAAAAAAAAAAAAACAAAACAAGGTGGAAGAAACTAGGAATAGACTAGACACAGACTTTACCAAAACCAGCCACTAGGGGGCAGAAGCCAGTGGTGGTTTTTTTAAGGCAGTCCCAAGCCCGTATAGCGGCAAGGGTTGCGCTAGGAAGGGCATCCGGCGTAAAACTTTCGCCAAATCAAAGATGTGATACCGGATCAGTTGGGGCCTGGGACCCCCGGGAAAAGGGACAAGGTGAAAGGACAAGAGGAGACTTTACACAACAACAACCAGTGAAACTGACAACGTAGACCAGGTGAGTGTGATCACACCGAGGAACCCCATCC
>JAFBJS010032769.1:33278-65385 GCA_016785265.1 Paraplagusia blochii
CTTGAACAAGAAACAAATGCAAAAAAAAAAACAAAACAAGGTGGAAGAAACTAGGAATAGACTAGACACAGACTTTACCAAAACCAGCCACTAGGGGGCAGAAGCCAGTGGTGGTTTTTTGTAAGGCAGTCCCAAGCCCGTATAGCGGCGAGGGTTGCGCTAGGAAGGGCATCCGGCATAAAACTTTGGCCAAATCAAAGATGTGATACCGGATCAGTTGGGGCATGGGACCCCGGGGAAAAGGGACAAGGTGAAAGGACAGGAGACTTTACCCAACAACAACCAGTGAAACTGACAACGTAGACCAGGTGAGTGTGATCACACCAAGGAACCCCATCCAACCCCCGCACCTTAGCTTCCCTGTATCTCCTACAGTCGAGGTTCATGTGGCCTGGTGTTGGAAGACCACCTTCTGTCTGGGACAGTCTCTGTCTCTCTGTGTCTCTCTCTCCCAGACTCGAACCTCCCTCCATGTTAGCTTTGACTCCCTGTGATGTTTTGGTAATCAGAGCCGGGGGAGCTGGTGGACCCGGAGATGCCCACTTACGGAAACACTAAGGCTGAGACATATGGACCATCAAACACGGAGATGAAAGCTGCTGCAGACGCCACGGACCATGGAGTTGAGTCTCCGTGGGATCAACAGCAACTGCAACTGCTTTTCTTCAGTTCCGTTGCATCAGATATCGGGATTCTTTGTTCATATTATGGAAGTTTAAGTCACTGAAGATCCCGTTTGATGATTTCCAGAACTTTCCACGCTTCCTAACTCCACTCTAAATGTCACCCCAACTGTCCCTGTCTTTTTAAAGAACTGGTAGAAATGTCAGATTTAATTCTCTGGGCTGGAGAACATCCACAAACTGTTCCCACCCCCCGTGGATCAGCAGTCGGAGAAAAACAACACTTGAATTATACAACTGTTGTTTATTTACTTCCTCCTCGGAACGACCCTCGGCTCGGATTTTACGCCAATCTCCCGCTTTATTAATATTTCACTTGAAAAATAGTCACGTTGTCAAAGGCGCCGTGAAGAGTTACAGTGTTATTAACCAAACAACCGGGCCTCGCGGCAACCTGCAACATTCAACAGTTGCCTGAAGCTGGTGACCAGAGGTCAACGTCATCCGGACTGGGATGGTGATGAATTAGTCAGAGTCTCTTCCCAAAAACGGGAAGAAATCAAACGGAATTAATCATCGGAATCCACCTTTTCAGATAGAGACGTCTGACATCCACCCAAACCAAAGGTCCGGTCCCAGTGATGGAGGAGCGGTCGGAGATCGTTCTCTGTGTCAAACCTGGCCTACAGGCTGCTTTTGGACCATAGTGGCATCTGACGCGACCCACGTGGTCGTCTTAGAGACTAATGAGTCCTGGACTGGTCTAGACCCATCTAGAACCGATGATCCGGTGACGTAGACTCACGGTCAGGTGATGCATAGTCCCTGTAACGTCTAAAAGTTGCTTCTTCTGATCATGACTCAGAGATATCTGCATAATCCAACGATCCTCAGTGTCTTTTCAACAAAGATCTACATTTATTAATATTCAGGTCTGGTCTGGTCTGATCGGTTCTGTCTGTTCTGTTTCTGGTCTAATCGGTTCTCAATCCGATCTTTCTTTGCTCAATCTCATCCGATCTAGTTTGATCTGGTCTGACAAGTTTCCTTGTCTGTTCTGTTCGGATCTGCTCTGAGCAGGACCCGATCTGGACTAAACAGATCTGGTCTGATCTTGTCTGTTCTGTTTGGATCTGGTCTGGCTTTCCTGGTCTACTCTAGTCTGATGCCGTCTAATCAGATCTGGATTAAGGTGATTCTGTCTGTTCTGTTTCTGATCTGGACTAAACAGATCCGGTCCAATCTGTACACATTAGATCTAGTCTGATCTGGTCTGTTCTATTCAGATCTAGTCTGATCTGGTCTGTTCTATTCAGATCTAGTCTGATCTGGATTAAACAGATTTGGTTTTATCTCATCAGATCTGGTCTAAACGATCTATTCTGTTTGGATCTGGTTTGATCTGATCTGGCTCTAACTGGACTGATCTAGGTTGATCTGGTCTGGTCAGGCCGAAGATCTCATCTGATCTTTCCTGGTCTAATCTAATCTAATCTGATCTGATCTTCTGTGGACCGATCTCTGTATCTGGATTAATCTTATTCCATCTGGTCCAGATGTAACCATCTGATTCCAAACTCCTTGAGATCCCTCAAAGATCTCCTCACTGTTGCAGCCTCGTACATGTGAACAGGGGGCGGTAGGGAGGAAGGGGGAGGTGGAGGGAGTCAGTGGGGAGTAAGGAGAGAGTGAAGCAGACAGGTTATTGGTGCGAGAACATCAGGGCCAGTCTGTCCGTCCTGTCTCCCTCTCTGTCACAGTCCCAGCGTCTCCGCTGTTATCTGCACCAAACACATGTCCAGCCGTGCTATTACACACCGACTGCTAATGGAGCAGCGGTCTGAGGTGGACCTACTAGTCACTCTGTCTCACATCCACTATCGGGCTGCGCAGAGACACAGACACGGCAACTCGTCTCACCAACAGCAACGTTTCCATGAATTATAAACGAGCAGGGAATTTGACAAAGTGTCTTTATTTGAGTGTGGGGGACAAAAAAAAACAACGGAAAACAAAGATTAAATCCACGGGGACGGGTGACAGAGCGCTTGGCTACGGGCGAAGGAAGCTTTAATAGAAATGCTAATGTCCCCTTGTATCTATCTGATCACATGGTCGCGTTCTCTGGGCAGCAATTTGACTGGTACCAATTTCCCATTTTCCTTCCTTTGCTTTGTGGCGGCGGATTCTAATACCGGGGCACGGCACAGGGCGGAGACGAGGCGAGGCGGTGATACGGGTGGTTTGGAGAAGACAATACGCCGTGGACACCTCATTTCTGATCTGTTTATCTGTGAGTTGAGTTGGTTTGCTAAGCTAGCAAAAGACAGAAACCACTTCTGGACCAGAGGTGAATCAATATCTTTAATGGCAACTGTAGGTGCGCAACGTGCGTTATCACCTCACCTCCTACCGTTTACCCCAGGCCTTAAAGATACCAAGGAAAAAAAACAGTCAACAACAGGGGGCAGCACGGTAGAATTGCCGACCAGACTTCCTGGTCCATAGACGTCATCCTCGTTGCCTTTTCTTTTCCTTGTCTGATCCCAGAAGACACGATTGTCAAGGAAATGTGTGAGCATCTCTCACTGTCCCAGGCATGATTGGCTGAATCTCCAAAAATGGACAGGACGCCATCAGGTCCCTTTGAGATAAGCTACTCGTCGCCATCAAGAGGAGGTTGAGGTGGTGTGGACAATTGAGGCATATGGCCTTTGGACACCTATTCTGGGACGTGGTGCAGACTCGTCGCACTGACGTATGGACTTTGGACACCTTTCTAAGATGTGGTGCTGAAATGTCCCGCTGGTGGAGGCCCAAGGGAAGACCCCCCTAAAAGCTGGAGGAAGTGTCTGAAGGGAGGGAAGTCTGGGACTCCCCCAGACCAGACAAGGACATGTGTGATGAATCGGCACATCTCCCACTACCGGCTTCAGTCCTAGGAACAATTGGCTAAAATTACCTTTTGTCCAGGTGGACAGGACGCTAGCAGCTCTTTTTGACATAAGGTAAGGAGCTCAGTCACCTGGGAGGAGCCCAGAATAGCACCGCTGCTCCTCGCCACTAAGAGTAGAAAAGTGGCACGGACATTTCAAGTGTAGGACCCTTGGACTCCTTTCTAGGACGTGGTGCGGAACCACTTGTGGAGACCCAATGAAAGACCTCATCACTGCTGGCCTGGAATCCTAGGGTTCCCCCCAAAAAATGCTGGAGGAAGTGTCTGAGGGCAGGGGACTCTGGTGGTCCCTTCTCAGACTTTTGACACTACAACAACAAACGTCACGGTTGAGACGTTAGCAATTTCTAAAGGAATCCATTTAGTCGCCACTAGGGACCTCCTCATTGCAAGTCAAAAACTACCGTGTTGCTCATTCACCATGTCCTGAAGGTAAAAACAGCAAACTCTTATTTTGAAGTTGTTGACAAAGAATTTATGAACAGCTGTATCCATTAGTGAGACCAGGAAATAGCTGTAGCGTGGAGGAAATGACAACGACCGCCGAAGGGGGAAAAGTGGAGCAAATTGATATTCCTAATATTCTCACCTGCTCTGACCTCCAATTAGTGGAACGGAGGAAAAGAACCATCCGCCCGGGTCAGAGGGAGGTTCGGTCGGGATGAGGAATGAATGCAGCGGCCGAGGAAATCAATGATTACGCCATTAACGAGGATTCCTGGAGAGACGGCGATTAGTTACCTGAAGATTATCTCCAGGCTAAACAACAGCAACAACAACAAGTTGTGTAATATTCATCCTGACACCATCCAGTGATTAATCCAGCCTGTAGGAACACCAGGTGTTCCAGGAAAACCAGGACCATCCCTAGAACGTCTCCCGCTGACAATCGGAAGTTCAGATGTAGCAGATATATATTTAATGTGGCCTTTATCCTCCGCTTCAGCCGGAGAAACTGTTTCCTTTGTGGACCTAGAATTTGTCGACCGCCCGTGGAGAAAATAGTCTCCTCTCAAAGGACACGTAAATGATTGGTCTGCACGGGAAATGGAAAAGTTCTCACGATTGAGAAAAAAATATTATACTTCGTAAGATTATGAAGTTTATTTGGCACTTACGTTAAAATAAAACCTGGCAACCGGTTCATCACGGTTTATTTTTGGTTTTAAAAAACCCTTTTAAAATCATCAACTGCACATATATACTGTATGTATGTACGCATGTATGTATGTATGTATGTATGTATGTGTGTGTATATGTATATATATATATAAATTTATAACTAAAATATATATGTAATATATGTTATATATGTATATATGTGTTATTTATATATATATAACATATATATTTAATTTATGTACATATACTCATATACACATATGAATATATGTATGTTTATTTATATATTTAAACATATATAAGCTATAACATATATAACATATTATAACATTTTAAAACATATATAAACTAATTATAAATATATATAAACATAAACACACATATATATAATACATATATACATAAATATAAACATATAAATATATGGATTTAAAAATATGTTCAATTATAATATAATATATAATAAATGTATACATATATCTAAATATACATATAAACAGCCATATAAATGTATAAATTAATATATTTATACATGTAGACATAATATATGTACATATATGTATACATATATTCATAAATATACACACATATAAACATATACATTATATATTTTATATATGTAAATATATATTTACATATATATTTTCTTCCTTTTATAAATATAATTTATCCATGAATTATTTTTTTTATTCTTAAAAGCCGTTTTTGTTTGGAACAGACCGATTGGCCAACATTTCTGGTTCACAGTCCTGGTTCAGAGATCTTTCATTTTTGTCATTTTTTTTTAACTTCAAAGAGCAACAATTTGACTTTGAGATATTAACTTTATTGATGTTGAAACTGAAGTTGTTGGGACTTTTCTGATCCTTAAATCAGTCTTTATCTTCTCTTTGAACTCTGACCTCACCCCAGACCTGCGCTCAGGTCTCCTCCCTTCTCACCTCCTCAGTGGAAACAATCCAGAACCTTCTGATGACTGAACTAACTAACTAACTGATCCTGTGTTGCCTTCAATGACAGCAGACAGACAACACCCTCCACCCTCCCTCCAAACACACACACGTTCTCCAACTGTCTGTCTCCAGAAACGTTTGTTTCCGTGCCAACACTCCGTCCGTCATTAGAACATTTTTCATCGCGTTGATTAACAGCAGAGACAACAAACACGTCCCGAGGCCTGAGCTGCCACGATGATGATCAGAGCGTTTTAATATGTTAGTCACATCAGGGCTGCACGCCGGCCCATCGGAGAGAGCGCTCTTACATCAGACGCAGATCTGCGTCCCCCGTCCTGAGGGACGGGAAGGGGACGTTAGAGGAGACAATGACTTGATCACTTTTGTCAATGACCGCTTCGTCATCGGCGTCCGTTGCATCAGCGATTGTGACGACTCTCGTCTCCTCGAGAACTTTGAAGGACCAGAACAGAGGAGGGAGACAGACTGACTGAGGACAGCAGGACCAAGGGACCTAACCTGGGAGACTTGAGACCTCTGAAGTTTCTGAAGACCTCTGGTTTTTAGATTATTGAGCAAAAATTGAAGTTATCCTGATTGAGGTTGGGGAATTCCAAGATCTAGGATTTTTTTACGTTGAAAGTTGTAAACTTTACATTGGAATAAAACATAAAATTACATCATTTAAGGTTAAAGGAGACATATATTGCGCTTTATTGTCCTTAATGTCCCATAGAATACTTCTGAGGGAAAAGTAAAGTTTTATCTATTTATTTATCTATAGTTGAAGGATTTTTACGAGACTTTAAGCTCAGATCTGTTGGACCTCTTAAAACAGGAATAGGCAAACTAAGGCTCGGGGGCTGGATGTGGCACGTTGAGCTTTTTAATGTGGCCTGTCAGTTGTGTCTGAATTAAATAATTTATTTGTATTAATCATTATACCTCCGCCTTTCACCTGCAATGCCTGCAGTTCCCCATTAGATGGCATCAGAAAGGCTAACATACATTTGTCCAATGTCCAATATCCAATTCTGGACCCCCATTGTGACCCATGTCTGAGCGGGCAACGTTAAACAATAAGTTGATCTAAATGTGGACCACTCAACTTTGGGCAAGGTTTGCGTCCGATTTTCTTAGTTTTGTTAGCGTACTGCTGCCGAGATTACGATACTCTCAGCGCCATGGTAACATGTCATGTGGTATCGGTACATATCGTTATCAATTCTTTCTCTGATAATGACAAGATAACATCCACTAAAAATAGTTTTGGGTCTAAACAGCTGTATATTACAGTGAAAGCCACCAGATGGCAGCATTGCAGCTCATTTACTTAATCTCGTAACCAAACATCCGAGTGTACAGATAATTTAATAAACCTTACCGGGACAATGTTATTATCTATTGATTTATCGGAATATAAGCGGAATGAAAATATTGTAAAAAAGTGATTTTTTTTACCTCTTCTCGAGATGACAATACTATCAACCAGCTAGCAACATGTCACTTCATATCGGTAAGAATCGTTACCTTTCCTTCGATAACGCAATGACCAGTTTTACCTCAAATGTTTTGTGCCCAAAACTATAGTCAGCTGTAAATTACACTGGTAGTCACTAGATGGCAGCATTGCAGCTCATTTACTGAATCTCATACTCGTACATCAGTGGCTACAGATAAATCTACAGCCTGCGGGCCTTAGGTTTGACACCGGTATTATTAACATTCATTCATTCAGTAAAATGAAACATAATTTACTTATTTAATCATTTTACTTTTCAAAAACTGTCCTGAAAGAAGTAATGAGGCCATAAATTACCCCGGATGTTGTAAATCAAGACAAAACAAGACAATTTTTTGGGGAATTTGTTTCATAAATTTGCTTCAGAAATCACATTTCTGCAGCAGCTCTGCACAGTCCAACGTTGCAAAAAAAAAAAAAAACGTAAACGCCTGGACTCTACAAGGCGAACTAATTAACGAGGAGCACGGCGGATCATTTGTTTCCATTTAAAACTCTAATGGTAAAAATGAAAAACTCTCTCCGTCAGCGCCACCAACGGCCTCCTCGCCGTGATGAATGGCGTGCAGGCAGAGAGCGAGTAAACATATCCCTCAAAATCTGACAAAACTTTATTTTTTACTCATGAACTTTTCCTCCAACAACCCCCCGCAGCCTTTTAGGTGGAGTTGAGCGGCAGGTTAAGGAAATTATCGGAACGTGACCGCGAGTTCACTCGGCTGTGAGTTATACACCCGGGGGCCAATAGGGGGCGGGTGACCTTCTCATCAGGACGCACGCAGGCACAAAATGAAAGATAAGAAAGTGGTGTAGCGTTAAGGTGGTGCCGGCTCCGCGCACACCCTGAATCAATGGGGAATGCGCTTTTATGACGGCGCCCCCCGGTGATTTACCGCCGCCATAAATGTGCTGTGGGTGATATGGCAGAGCTTAACGGAATTTAGCGCGGCATATATTCCAAATGAATTGTCTATCAAAAACTCACTTAACCCCAGTGAGGTTCCTGTGATGGAGAGTCGGTCGGTGCCGGTGAGTGCAGGTGATGAGAGGCATCCATCAGAACCGTGGTGTGGAGGTTCTGGAGGGAGAAGCTCCATAGATGAAGTGTCTTAGCGTAAATTATTTAGAGCAAATTCATTACGGCCACAAATCTTACGCTGAACTTTTTATTACAATTTTGCTCGTCTGATAAACGTCGCCGGCAAATATTCATCTCGCTCTTGAACTTTATTCCCAAATTTTTCCAACAACGCAGAGATTTGCCAAAAACCTTCACCAATCAGGAATTCCAACTCATTCAATCATACGTATTGAACAAAAAAAAACAAAACAAAAAAACAGGATCGATCCCAGAAATAGCATCAATAAGGAAATCCGATAATATATACTTTTTTTCCGATATTTTCCAAACGCTTAAATTTGTCAACCAATGACAAAATTGTCCTGGTAGTGTTCATTTGTTTATCTCTACACACTGTTGTTTGAGTATAAGATTAAGAAAATGAGCTGCAATGCTGCCATCTAGTGGCGATAATATACAGCTGTTTACGGCCAAAACTTTTTTTTTAAGGCACAAATCATGTGTCGTAAAAGCAACCATTGCGTTATCTGGTTTTTATTATTGGATATAAAATTGATAGCGATACTATATATTTTTTATATATATTATATTGACATATATGATATTTTTACGGATGTTAGATTGCATTATCGGGTTTTTATTACAGGATATAAAATTGATAGCGATTCTTACGGGTATCACATGACATGTTACTATCGGGCAATAGTATCGTAATCTTGACAGCAGTACGCTGGGAAGCGGGAATTCCACTCATTCCATCACATGGATTGGATGGAAATATTATTCAGGAAAAGTCCAGGAAATTGAATAATTAAGGATGTACGCTATTTTTTTTTTTTTGCGATTAAATTCCGTTATGAACTGATAACAAGATTGTCCTAGTAATGCTTATTTATCTGAACAAACTGTATAAGTATGAGATTAAGTAAATGAGCTGCAATGCTGCCATCTAGTGACTTTCACTGTAATCTACACCTGTTTAGGCCCAAAACATTTTTTTTTGGGCACAAATCATTTTCATTATTGGAGGAAATATTTATAGTAATTTTTACGGATATCACATGACATGTTACTATCGGGCTGATAGTATCGTTATGTTGCCAGCAGTACGCTAATGAAACTTAGCTAATCTGAGGCAAGACATCTAACGTCCTTAAAATTTTTGTCCAACGTGTAAACTGCCGTAATCTTTAAATACTTAAGTTTCCAATGGTACCTGAATGCACCTTGAAAGCATTCTTTGTCCTGGAATATTTTGTGACCTATTTTCCACAGTTGATTAGTGGACAGACGGTGGAATACCGGACGTTAAAAACGTAACTCGACTGGCTCGTTAAATAGATAATCATGGCTAGACCTGTTTTTTTTTTCCTCCGTCCTCGTCTAATGGCGTCAACAACAGAAAATCAATGCGAGGAGACGCCGTAAAAACAGCACGATAATAACTAACGACGTGTAGCATTAAATATTGAAATACTGTTGAACCCCGAGCACCTTGTTCCACTAAACTTTATCACCTCCACCTTCCACTCCCTCCAGATCTGCGTCTTGGGAAGTTTATGGCGCCTAGCCTGATACAGTCCCGACCCGGCTGAGTTTGCGGCCGTGTGTCATTAAGCTCATGTCCCTGTTGTCTCTCCTGCCGTCTGATACCGTGACAAGGGACCTTCACCTCGACCTTACGATGGTCGTCTTTCCAGGAAAGGCAGGAAGCAGGACGTGGACTCCAGGCGCCGTTTCCTGGGGGGAACGCCACAACGCCGCATAGGAACTTTCGGAGTTTCCCTCCCTCGACGAGAACATGACTAAGAATAATAGCGCTCGGCGATGCGTCGCGGCTGTCTGTGCCGTTGTGCACAACAACATTGATTAGATTGCGTCTCTGACTAATGGCTGCTTCCCCTCCCCTGGAGGAGAAAGTGAATCTCTATCTGATAGCCGCTCTTGCGTTTACCGGCGACCCGCTCCGCCGCTCCTCTATCTGCAGTGCATCCATCTCAGCCGAGTCGGGAAGAGGGAGAAATCGTTAAAAAAGTTGATTTGATATCGTCATTTTTGTCAGAAACGCCGTGAAATATAGGACTGGAGGGAGACGTACGGCGACGGCCGAGTCGGGTCCAGATAATCTCTGCGGTGGAGCCGAGAGCACGCGGCCTCGTCCGTACATTCATAAAGATTTGAAGCCTACGTTAGAGCTGATTTCCCAGCAGCCTGGGGAGTTTCACTCTTCTCCCACCCTGACCTTCACTCTTGAGTTTCTTTTGCGTTGCCTCCAGACAACCTTGATGATGCTCGATGGGCAACTTGAAGACGGGCACTGGATTGTTATTCCTTAACTCAGACAAACAAAAAAAAAAAAACTACTGAATTTTAATGTTGCGCATAAACAAACCTTGAGTGTATACAGTAAGAGACAAACAGAAGAGGCGAGACGGGGGGAAAGCGGCCGGGCTTTGTAAATGCTAGTATACGAGAGATTGTGCCGATCCGAGGAGGAAGAAAGTTTAAAAAAAAGAAAAAACCCAACAAAGGTTGAGTAAACAGTGATTCACCTAAGGAGCTGAAACCTGGTAGAGTTTCTGAGATCTTACCAGAACTTCAGGTTCCGATACAAACACCACAGAGAGCTAAAGATATTGACAAAGTCACTTGGAGTACCACAGGGTTCTATTCTCGTCCTACTGCAGATATGTGTGTTTTTTGTTGTTTTTCCAGTTCTATCATCCATTTCATCCCTATTTTCCATTTCTTTAGGGATGGGTGATAATTTTGACTCCCAGTGGCCACAGTGGGTACTGTAATTTGCCAGGTAAGCAGGTAATATATTTAGTAAATGCTGGAATTGCAGGGAAATGAAAGAAACACAATGATACTATAAATAAGTGGTTATATTTTGGAAAAGTTTGGTGGACCGGATAAACAAGCCAAAACGGCCGTATCTGGCCCCCGGGCCTTAGTTTGTCTAGGTCTTTGTTACCTGGTCTGGGGCCATCTCAATCTGTCTTCTCTAGCTTTGTCTCCAAACCTTCCTGTCTGTGTTGTCCCTCTAATCACCTCATTCCTGATCCTGTCCATCCTTGTCTCTCCTAAAGACAATCTCAGCAGCATCAGATGTGTATAAGAGACAGCGCCTAGCCTGATACAGTCCCGACCCGGCTGAGTTTGCGGCCGTGTGTCATTAAGCTCATGTCCCTGTTGTCTCTCCTGCCGTTTGATACCGTGACAAGGGACCTTCACCTCGACAGTCTCCACTGCTCTGAACAGTTGACCCTCAGGATCTAAACTCCGGAGACTCCATCTCTGATGGACCTCAGCTGCTGCCGTTTTGAAGCCACCAACTGCCTGGAAAAGGAAAAACATTGGGCAATTAGCCCGGGAACGTAGACACTAATTGTCCAACACATGGAAAACAACCGTGGCGTTCCCGTCATCTCGCCTCGTACCCTCACTTATCCTTCTCATCACACTCTGGGATCTCACCAGGAAAAATAAGGAGCGCAGTGTTTACACAAACACACATGTTTGTGCCCAGCACAACAGATGGGTGGCGCTACTCATCCAAAGTGCTGCGGTTTTAATCAGAAAACACGTTGGCGTGATCGACGAGGTGCGATGGCAACATGTCTCCGCAATCTGGGCCCCGTCGATCAAAGTCTGATCAGGTATTCCGCGTCCCACCGCCGGTCCGAGGTCTGCTCTGGATCGGAAACCCGGCCCTGGAGGAATCATTGCTCATTACAGACGCCCAGGATTGTAATTTTCCCTCCATTATGAGTGAGTCGACTGTTTGATGAGAGGCATCTGTCTCCGCTACAACGTATCATCACCAGCAGACTGTCGGCGCACAGTGCAGAGATGAACCCGTTTTTACTGGAACGCGGGATGTTGGGTCGCCATCTGCTGGAGTCAGTTTGGGCTGAAGTCCTCCAGATGGATGCATATGACGTTTTAATCACTTTTTTTAAAGTCATTATTTTATTTTAACATATTTTTTCCCTTGGAAAAAAGGAATGCTACATTGCTACATTGACAAAAAAAGGAGGAAAAAAAAGAAAAGCAAAAATGGTAATCTTTAATAAAAATATATGAATTAGAAAGGTAAATCCCTGCTTAAAGAAATAGCAAAAAAAACAACAAAAAAAAAACGAAATAAAAATGAAAAAATAAACCCTAATGAGATGCAACACTTATGCACAAAAAAATGCGTGAATCAAAAAAAAAAAAAAAAAGAATTCTGAAACTTTTTGAAATAGAGGGAAAGGACCTAAATGTTACTTTTGCCTATTGAAAAAATAAATTTTTAAATTAAAAAAAATGCTTCATGGGATTAGAAATATTTTTAAAAAGCTTAAGGTTATTGGGGAAAAAAAGATAACAGAAAAAAAAAACAGAAAAAATAACAGGATGCAACATATTTGCACAAATTTTGCCCAAAAAAGGCAAAAAAAAGTGTCCTGAATATTCTGTCAAATATTTAGCAAAAAATATTGATTATATAGGATTGATAGAAAACAAGATTAAGCAAATTGTTAATGTTGCAATTTGAAAAAAAAAAAAACAACAGAGCGCTTAAAAATTCCACTAAAATAAAAAAAAAAAAACTGAATGCTACATGGGATTAAAATAATTTTAAAAAGAATAAATAACGGTGGAGACACGATGGTGTTACAGTGAGAACCAATCAGTTCATTTTGACACGATGGTCAATACGTGGTCAGGTGACGTAGCTCTGACCCTGCAGTTCATTTTAAATCCAATGGTCTGTAATCAGGAGGAACAGCTGTGACCGAGCCGCGGATCAGGACAACTCTGAGCTGGGATTTGGAAACCAAACCAGGAACCCCCTGCCATGAGACTTGGACCTGCGCCCCACCCCCTCTGGACCGTCAAGTGTAAACTGACAAAAGTCCAAAGACCTGAAACTTTCACAAATCAATTTGGGATTTCTGTCCCAGGTAAGAGACAAAGGGGACATTGATGGATGCAGTGAGGGAGGACGTTGAGGTAGGGACCAGAGGAGGGGAAGAAGGACCTGATATTGTACTTAACCTGAGTTCATTAAAGTTGACACTAAAGTTGGTGCCAAACACCGACGGGTGGAGGTGAAGTCTGAAGATCCCCGTCAACCGTGTCCTTGTTTACCGCGAGCACATTACTGTGCAAATGTTTGCTGCCTCCATCTGATGTTTGCTCCGTTAATCAATAGAGGTGACGCTGCACTCAGATGACACGTCGTCCAGACGTCCCCGTCTCCCCGTCCTAATCAGATTCACAGCGAACGTCCAGGTCCAGGTCCACACTGGCCTCCTGGACAGGATTTGGAGCTGGGGAGACGCTGCCATCGCCGGAGAAAAAAAACGGCAACATAACAAAGAATAACACCAGATGTTGCCGATAAGAAAGCCATTACGGCGGCGCTAACCTGGAGCCACGCGTGGGCAGAAATGACCAGGCGCAGGTGCACGGAACCTCCCGCCGCCTCCACCCCAGGAACCCATTCACAAAAGTGCGGCGGGGATTGAATTCAAACTGCTAGCTGAATGCAAACATTAGCCACCGTCATAAAAGCTATTTCTTGCTTGATTACTATCAGCGAGAGCCAATTCTGCACCAGGCTCGTGGCATCAGCACGGAGCGTATTCCTCCAGCGGGGAGTGAGGGAGAAAATGCAACGCTGCTCCTCTGCATTTGGAACGCTCTCATATTTTCTATTCCCGCCTCCTCATCCATGTAATACCATTCTCTCATAATCAGTTGAGGATTTAATTTCACACAAAGAAATTCAAAACAAACAGATCCAGCAGTCATTCACCGCATTCATCCATCTCCTCCTTATTGAAAATCATTCTGCCAGGCCTCCCTGTTCTCCATAAATCCATTTAATTTACTCAACTCCTTCTCCCTCCCTCACCCCTCTCACCCTATACACTGTACTCCTGACAGTTAATCGTGTTTGCTTTGAGAAGAAACAATTTCGAATCAGTCAAAAGTTGCGGCGGAGTCAGGCGCTCCGCCTCGATGTGATGGATCGGCCGCGGTCTCCTTAAATGCCTGCGGAGCGGAAACAGATCCTGTTGACGGGCGGAGAGAAAGTTAAACACGGGACGGTGTTAAATTAAAGTGAAACAACAAAAAATAAAGGTGAGGAGAGGAGATAAGAACGCGATCAAACGGACGTTACGACGCTAGTCAACCTGTAATCTGTCGTGTTCTTTTGATCCAGAATCACAAACAAAACTGTCCGAAGTTCTTTGTTTAATCAATGTCAATCAAAAAGCAAGTTACAAAGGACTCCCCCCCAGGAGCTCAGGAGTCAAGACTCCTCCTTGTAGCTTGGGAGTCAGGCTATCACTAGCAGGTCAGGAGTCAAGCCTCCCCCTAGGAGCTGAGGAGTCATAACTACCCCTAGTAGTTCGTAGGTCAAGGCTATCAATAGTTGCTCAGGAGTTGAGGCTTGCCTTCGTAGATCAGAGTCAAGGCTCTCCCTAGTTGCTTGGGGGTCAAGGTTGTCTCTTGGAGCTGAGTAGACAAGGCTGCAGTTTAAGGCCTCTCCGCTCTCTGCAGTTTAAGACTCTCTCTTCTGTAGCTCATGGCTATCAATAGGTGCTCAGGAGTCAAGGCTTGCCCTAGTAGTCCAGAGTCAAGGCCCTCACTTGTAGCTAAGGAGTCAAGACTCTCCATCGTAGCTCAGGAGTCAAGGCACTCCTTAGGAGCTGAGGAGTCATAACTCCCCCTAGTAGTTCGGAAGTCAATGCTCGCCCTGGTTGCTTGGGATCAATGTTGAGCTAAATAGACAAGGCTGTCTCCAGTAGCTCGGGAGTCATGGCTATCAACAGGTGCTCAGGAGTCGTAGCTTGCCCTCGTAGTTCAGAATCAAGGCCCTCACTTGTAGCTAAGGAGTCAAGAATCTCCATTGTAGCTCAGGAGTCAAGGCTCCCCCTAGGAGCTAAGGAGTCAAGGCACCCCCTAAGAGCTAAGGAGTCAAGGCACCCCCTAGGAGCTAAGGAGTCAAGGCACCCCCTAGAAGCTGAGGAGTCATAACTCCCCCTAGTAGTTCTCAAGTCAAGGCTCTCCCTAGTTGCTTGGGAGTCAAGGTTGTCACTCGTAGCTAAATAGACAAGGCGGTATCCAGTAGCTCGGGAGTCATGGCTATCAACAGGTGCTCAGGAGTCGAGGCTTGTCCTCGTAGTTCAGAGTCAAGGCCCTCACTTGTAGCTCAGGTGTCAAGACTCTCCCTAGTAGCTCGGCAGTCAAAGTTCTCCCTAGTTGCTTGGGAGTCTAGGTTGTCACTCATAGCTAAATAGACAAGGCTCTCTCCAGTAGCTCAGGAGTCATGGCTATCAATAGGTGGAGGAGGAGTCGTGGCTTGCTCTCGTAGCTCAGAATCAAGGTGCTCACTTGAGCCTAAGGAGTCAAGGCCCTCCCTAGTAGCTCGCCAGTCAAGGCTCTCCTTAGTTGCTCGGAAGTCATGGATATCAATAGGTGCTCAGGAGTCGTGGCTTGCCCTTGTAGTTCAGAGTCAAGACCCTCACTCGTAGCTCAAGTGTCAAGATTCCCCCTTGTAGCTCAGGAGTCAAGGCTCCTCCCTAGGAGCTAAGGAGTCAAGACTCTCCCTAGTAGTTTAGAAATCATGGCGGTCAATAGTTGCTCAGGACTCCTAGTAGCTTAGGAGACAAGGCTTTCCCTAGGGGCCTGGGGGTCAGGACCCTCCCTAGTAGCTTGGGTGTTAAGAAAAAAAAAATGCTGAATAAAATGTAAGAAATATACTTTAAATCTCCTTATTCCTCAGGTTTTAAACATGACACCAGACCTTTAGCTTCAGCCTTTTCTTCTCACATGTGAAGAACTGCAGATTTAAACTTTTTTTTCTGTCTCTTTGTCCTGATTGATTTACCGGTAATTTCTGTCAATTGTGGCAACGTCGGCTTCTTATCATCTTTAATCTCTTCAGATGCCGCTGCTATTTTCAGAATTGGAGGCTAAGAGAGCAAATGTGTCTGTTAGGGATTCAGCAGAGAGACAGCTGATGGACATGATGGTAATGGACAAAAAAAAAAAAAGTTAAAACTCTCTCTGTCGAGTTCTGCTTCCTACATCAATTTCCAACGTAAAGATTCCAATATAGACATTTTTTCAAGACTATTTCAAGTCCTCGTTACTGAAAAACACTTTTTCTGTCTCTGCGTAATTTATTCACTTATTGAAAATGAATTCTTTGTTAATAAAAAATAAAAATTTCTGACACGTTTATCTTCATCCCCCCATAATCCTCGTCACCACCTGTTTGAAATAGCATACAGACGTAGCCAGCTTTAATCAGGGCTCAGCCAGACTGGATTAGACCTAATGCAACCCTTGTGAAAAAAAAAAAAAAAAAAAAAAAAAAATGTCCCTAAAATTCCAGGGACAAATGTGTCTCTTTTCTAAAGCATTTGCATTTTTTTTATGTCACCTAAAACAGACCAGAGTTGCGTCAATTCCCAAAAATTGAAGCTTAAATCGTGTATCTCAGATTTGGCTAAAGGGTCAAAGATGTCAAAAAAAGGGACAAATACTCTGGTATCGTGATATATTCCGTCTCGTCAGTATTTACAGCCGACGAACCTGGAGGAGTCTTTCTTGTCCGTCCATTACAAACCAATCACAAACCCTGGAAGAAGCTCCTCCACCCCCCTGCCTTTGTCTCCGTGGTTGTAAATTACACCAACACCGCGAAGAAAAATAAAGTTAAAAGCGCAATCATCGGCTTCTTTCTCTCCCGCTCGGCGACTTTAACTCCCCCTGTTGTCAGACATAAACATTTGCATAAAGACCAAAGATGGCTTTTTGTCAATAAGCATCAACCAAACAATGGCACAAACTGGCGTCGGCCCCGGGCTATTGTTCCCCGGCAGTAATCTTAGCGAGGGTTCCTTGGGCTGAGGATTCATTCCACTCCTCTTCTGATTAGCATATTTGATTATACACAAAAATTCTCTCGACTTCTTCCTGCTTCCTGAGAGCCGCCATTAATTTCCACACACGGAGGGAAAACGTCAGATCACAATTATAGGATAAATGGTTAAGTGTCGCCTATGGAGATTACGCCCGTTGTGGTGAAGTTGCTCTCGTCCTCATTTTCTTTCCCTTCTTCTCGGCTCTCACGAATCGTCGAGGATCGGCATGAACGGTCACGTCCTCACCGGGTCGAGGCGACGTCGTGCGGTGATTGCTGCTTTACATAAATCACGCACATCTTCAGACTGTATTGAAAGCAAAACAATGTTGTCCTCGAGACGACTCCATCGGAAAACAAACTTTTTTTTTTTCTCGCAATCCGACGACACGGCGCAGAGGGTTTGTTTATCCGTTTTTGTTCGTCAGCCTCTTTATTTGTCGAGAAGACATTCATTTGTTGCCTCCTAGATGGCGCTTATGTCAAGGTTACGACGCTTCGAGATCCGTGAAAGATAAAGAACATGTTACTCTTTTTTTTTGTTAAATTAATAACATTATCCAAGGATTTATTGAGGTGTCAAGGAGAAGAGGTGAACTTGCGGAAATTGATAAAAACAGACGGTAAATTTGTCCATTAAACTCTACGCCGATGATACACAGCTGTTAGTTTACAATCCCACGCCAACAGCAATCAATTTATGAGCCTTGGTTGACATGAATTTTTTTTTTTTTTGGAGAATTGGGGGATTGAGATATGAGGCCTTGGCCTAAAGGCAAAGAAAAATCCTGGGGTCCACCAACTGGGCACACATGAATCCCAGCTAGGCCAGTTAGCTTCAGGTGGGCGCTACTGCACCCCGCTACCTGGTACCGGATTAGCCAATAAACATGGATGGGAGGGGACGGATGTATAGATGGATACGGTGCCAAAAAAATGTTGTGAAACCACTGCCATGTTGAAAGAATCATTTTTCATCCTCATCTCCTTATCGGTTGCCGGGGCAACAGTTGACCTAACCGGGAGTACTAGATAAATTCCAAAGTTTTTGTTGTCAGCAATGGACTTCTCTCTAGGGGTTGAAAGACGTTTCTATGCTCAACTAAGCAACTTCATCAGGTTCTTGTAGATGGTCAAAATTGTAATGGTATCATCTACCGTTACCCTTGATCGTGAGCTTGATGACTTCATCAATGTTCATCGAAACATTTCCATCCACCAAAAACACTACCAATCCCAGCTCCATCAGTTCCTAATTGCTGTTAGCATCAGATATGGAGCGGGACTAGCATTAGCCTCAATGGCGCTCTGATTTCAAAGCTCCATTTGTGGCAGAAACACGATTACATACGTAACGTCCGATGCCCGGCGTGGATTACGTTTGACTCGTAGCGACTTCGTAGACCAGATTTATTGTCTGGTTCAGTCTGGGGGGTTGGGGCGCCGTAATCCCCCTAATTGGGCACACGCTCTGATCTTCCATTACCCATTGTATCAAACCGCCTTTTGGGAGAAAACACAGTTAGAAGCTACCCCAGTGCATTCACTCCCCTTCAACCAACAACCCCCCACCCGCCGCCCCTGCGCCTCCACCCTCCACCCTCCACTCCAAACAGCCTTTGTGCTTTGATCGGGTCTTTGTTGTGCAGTAGGGGGAAAAATGAGGAGTACAAAGCAGAAAGTGATCTCCCGTGGTAAGAACGGCTCTCCACCGTTTCATTAATCAGTGCCGCCGCCGTATCTGTGGCGTAGACTCCGGGCTTTGGAGTTACAAATGAGAGGACGGCTGCAGGCAGTACAGCTAAAGAAAAAAGAAAAAAAAAAAAAACAAGATGCAAGGATAAGAGCGAGCAGGTGAAGAGGCAGCGGCAGCAGATGCTGTTACTGGAAGAAGAAGAAGAAGAAGAAGAATGCAAGTAGGAGTAAAAGGAAGCAGATTGAGAAACATGAGGATTAGAGCCAGGCCTCAGCTGTTCCACTCCCCCCTCGTCTAACTACCTCTGCTGTGGCGACTGCTTGACATGCAGGCCAAGGTCTTTCAGCGCCCACACCTATAATCCACTTTGACAATAGACCCACAGAAATATGCCTTCATCTATAACCCGGTCTCCACCGCCGCCCCATCCGCTGCCATCATTTTAAAGTATAATTCTGCCTCGGACTTTTCTCCATCCTTTTGCCGACGACATCCTCGTCTTTTCTGAAAAGAAAAAAAAAAGGGGGTGATGTAGAAGCTAACGCTGCTGCACCGAGGGTGGGGGGCAGTGAGGGTCGTGATCAGGACTGTGACTGTTGAGTTCTGTCAAGAAACCAAAAAATTCTCTACATGCTCTTTTCAATTATACCTTTGTTCCATTTTGAGTTTTTTGACACGTGGGTAAATCCCTGTCCCTCGTGGACTTCTCCGTTTCCTCTGCTGGTCCTTGGAATCATTGTCCTGTTGTCCAGGGTCAATGAAGCCTAGTTTCCCCCTTTTCTTCGTTGCCTTTACCTCCTGTGAATTTAGAGGCAACCGCACATCGATTTAATGAAAATAGATGCTCTGAAAATGTCATTGCACTAAACTAAAATTAGAGTAACAAGTAAGAAAAAAGGGGAAAATGGAATGGGCCGCAGCCAGTTCGCTTTTCTTGGTGATTAAAAACTCCACTGGGGGCAGTGATTGAAAGGAAACTACTGGAGATTAGTTTCACTGTTTGTTCTTGTCAGGAAAAAAAACGAGACTAAAACATCAGCAGGCACGAAGGGTTAGTGTGGTCGCATCGGTAGGATTTCGTGCTTTGATTTACCGTATTTTCCGAACAATAGGGTACACTCAATAATTTCCCCTAAGATCCTGAATGCGATGTCTGGATTCTCGGTGTGTTTACTGACCTCAATCTACGCCCAGAAATCGGTCAAAATGCTTAAGTACAACTTCACTGATTGACAAAGTTGGTGGCTTAGTGGTTAACCTATCACCGTAGCGAGCAGGGGGACGTAACTTTGGTGGTAGGGGTATCACGGTATCATCCCCACACACTGCTTTCCAGGCCCCTGGGCTCCCCTGGCTGCCCCCCTACTCACTACAGTGAAAGGTTAACCTCACAGGCATATTTCCTGAGGGTGCAGCCAGTGGTGCGAGAGGAGCCGGGGAGGGGGTGGTATTGGGGTATGATACCGTGCTCAGGGCACCTCAGGCGGTAGTGCTACGGGTTTGAATTCCCCTACCCCTAAAGTCACGGCTGAGGTGCCCTGAGCACGATATTGTACCCCCCACACACTACTTGAAGGGCCCCTGGGCTCCCCTGGCTGCCCCCTACTCACTAGAGTGAAGGGTTAACTGCAGAGGTATAATTTCTTGAAGGGTTCCCCCTAGGGAACAATGAAGTTTGATATATACTGCTGGATTTGGGCCACTGTGGTCACTAGCATCATAGATTAATAGTGTAATACTTCCTGGTGTCATTGTATGGTGTTTTTCTAAGGACCCCCCCAAAAAATATCACCAGGAACTGAGAAAGTCCATCTTTTGTTTTGTGATTTACCTGCTATAACTGAACTTTGAATGAGTTCCAGTAGGTGGCGATCCGACTGGAGGTTATGTTGGTCGGGACGTTGCTGTGCCCAGATCACCTCAGTGGCAACCTGGCAGCAGGTGGATTGGAACCTGCCACCTACCTTTGCCACCCCATAGACATTACGCCTTATAATCTGTTGGGTTTGAATTTGTATTTTTTCAACATTTTGATTCTTATTTTGTAAATTTTTGCTATTTATTCTCTTAATTTGACTTTTTTTCCCCTCCTGCTCCATGTAATTTTAAGTTTTTGCCACTAAAACCATTTCTAACCGATTTCCAGCCAGGTGTTAAAGACCATTAGTGTTGCTATGTCATCGTATTAACCACAGAGACAGAGAGCACTTTACTTTCTTCAGATGACTCGGGTGGAGGATAATCTAATTCTTCATATTTTTTACACCATTACTCGGCAGATGGTGGAGGAAAAATGCTTTTAGTGAGTGACAGTTCCACAAACACAACTGTCTTGTGGGTAAGAGGAGGTGAGGAGTGAAGGAGGAGTGAAGGAGCAGGTCATGTGGTGCTGACAGGAAGGCCCCGGTCGCTGTGATAACCGCTATTTACGAGTTAACTGAGCAGGGAATCGGAAAGAGGTAACAAGACGGAAACGGAGGGCAGATGGTCTACAGCAGCTGAAGATCTCACCAGGCTCCAGTCTGATCCGTGGAACCAGGGTTTTTTTTTTCTTCTGCTCAGACACACAGACGAGTGGGGTCAGGAATTGGCTACAACAGCACAGATCTGTGGACTCAACCTGTGTCAACACCGTCTCCACACTGTGAACCGTGTTTCCTCCTCATATGAACGAGTGTCACTTCCACAGTGTACCATCAACACCCGGGGTGACCAACCTTCCTGGTACAGACCTTCTACTTCAAGGTCCTTCAATAATATGTGGAGCAGTTTATTTGAATAAGTCCTGAATAAGTTTCTGCTCCGATAATATCTGGCAACCAATATTATCGACCTGAATATCCCTGCAAGGTCTGGTAGGTAGGAAGATAAGTAGGCACTTAGGCAGGTAAGCAAGGAGGTAGGCAGGATGTAGGTAGGTAGGTAGGTAGGTAGGTAGGAAGGAAGGTAGGACGTAGGTAGGTGCATATGTAGGTAGACAGGATGTAGGTAGAAGGTACATAGGTAGGCAGGACATAGGTAGGATGTGGGTAGGTAGTATGTAGGAATGGAGGCAGGACGTAGGTTGGATGTAGGTGGGTATGTACTTAGACAGGTAGGCAAGAAGGTAGGCAGGATGTAGATAGGTAGGAAGGAAGGAAAGTAGGATGTAGGTAAGTAGGTACGTATGTAGGTAGAAGGTACGTAGGTAGGCAGGGCATAGGTAGGATGTAGGTGGGTAGGCAGGATGTAGGTAGGTAGTATGTAGGTATGGAGGCAGGATGTAGGTTGATGTAGGTGGGTAGGTACTTGGACAGGTAGGCAAGAAGGTAGGCAGGATGTAGGTTGGTAGGTAGGAAGGAAAGACGTAGGTTGGTAGGTATGTGGGTAGGTAGAGAGAAAAGGAAGCAGGATTTAGGTAAGTAGGAAGGACGTAGGTAGGTAAGTGTAGGTAGGCAGGATGTAGGTGGGTAGGTAGGCTGTAGGTAGGATGTAGGTGGGTAGGCTGGATGTAGGCATGACGCAGGTGGGTGGGTAGGATGTAGGTAGGATGTAGGTGGGTAGGCTGGATGTAGGTGGGTAGGTAGGAAAGGGAGTAGGTGGGTTTAAAGAACAGAACTTGTGGGAACCTTATAAAAGTCTACGGGGCTCACCAGGTTGTAACGGGAATTACTTTGGTGATGCCATACCGTCAGTCAGTCCTGGGATGTTCTTTTTTACCCCTGATACTTTTGAAAACACTATCACGTGGACAATGTCCTTGATCTATTATATAACAATACACCACCATACTGAAAGTCCAGCCTGTGTGTTTCTGGCAAGTTGTTTCAAGTGTAGTATTTGACCTTTAGTTTGGTCTCAAGCTCAGAGTTTAGAATATTTCTTTTATTGTCTGTATTGTTTACGTTTATTAAGTCAAATCTGCTCGTTGAGAAGAAGACAATAGAGAGACGAGCTGGAGTCAACAGCGTCTCTCTTTCAGCTTGACTTGAAAACAGTCTCAACCAAAGGTCACGATTTGGACAAGATTGTGTCGACAGCTGTGAGATAAGACGGAGGCCGGGGTGAGACCAGGGCAGCCGTGCTTTCTAATGTCTTCACTCCTCATGCTTGAATCCCCACATTCCCATGATGCCACGCGGGGACAGCCTGAACTTCCTGTCTGTGGAGGTGCCGTGGGTGACAGTGAGTCCTTGTGATCTCCACCCAGGAGGAAGCGCAGATGAGCAGCGGCGGTTCTTGATGCGAGTTGACGGGCCGTGTGCCTGAGCCGCAGCAACGTTCAAGTTCATCTGTGTAACTGGGTCTGGTGTCCTCCACTCTGCCCCGCAAAGACTCAGCCATGGGGACTTTAAAGGGACAGTTGAGGTTTCTTATATGAGTGTGTCGGTAGGTCGCAGCAGGACAGCTGGTTCCATCTAATAACTAACCAGGAGTAGTGTGGACAAGGGTACTATAAAGAGTCTCCTAAGGCAACTGGACATGAAGTTTTGGGCTACAATTAGAAAACGTTTATATATATAAATAAATATATAAATATTTATCAACAAATTAAACTGTAAATCTTTCCCCATCATCACATAAGAAAAGCTGAGGTGGTCCCAGGGTCCCTTTGGATTACGAGCAACCTATCACTGGGGTCCCCACCCTATCGGTGCCTGCAGCTAAAAAAAAAAAAAAAAATCGACTGGTCCCCCTAGTGGCTGGAGCCCCAAGCAACTGGGTGGCTTGCCCGTCTTCAACTTCAACTCTAGTATATATTTGATCTGATATTGCGGGCCAAATATAATAAGACCAAGGGCCAGATTTGGTCCCCGGGCCTGAGTTGGACACCTGTGTTATAGACTGTGAGAGAGGAGACAAGTCCCTTCTGTTGGGAGGACCATGGCTCACCTGGGAAGTGTGATACCCAGTCGTTGGGTGGGTATTGATGGGTCGTTTAGTCACATGACTCAATGAAGTGTGAAACCGGCTGCTGAATGGGGGAGTCTCTAGCCACCTCTACTGGTGAGAGATGGTTTTTCCAGGTTGACAAATCATGTCTTGGTGATCCTTAAGAGTATCTTGTAACTTTGAGATGTAGGTGGACAGCTGAGTCCTGTCCTGAGGAGTTGGGGCACCTATGTTGGGCCCTGCGGTATACGCTACATGCGGTCCTAGCGGATGTTTGGTCCCCCCTAATGTTGAGGTCCTTCAACTTCGTGTCTTGGAGTTTTGTCTTTAGGTAGAACTAGTGCTGATTGAGGAACCTCCTGAGTTTCTCTGAAATCCATGTGACGTATGGATTGACAACACCACCTTCCTATGTCTCCTTGGTCTCGCCTGCACTGGCTGGTTGTCTTTTCCACCCCTGGACTTGAACTGACCAGAACGTTTGAGCAACGTCTTCTCAAACCCAAGGACTCTGAAAAATCACCGACTCGGCCCTCGGTGACTCCTACATGTATTCAACACGGCCTACGAGAAAATTCCAAACCCGACCATTTTTCATAAGAGGGCGCCGTCTCGGAGAGTCGCAAAACTGATGGTGCAAAGCTCCGAAGTAATAATAAGGCAAAGGGAAGAATAAGAGGCATCGGGCGGAGGAGGCTGGGGGGCAGAGTCAGACGGAACGATGCTGAGGGAGAGAAGAAAGGCCCTGATAAAAATGAGAGGGGGGCATAAAGACGAGGGGTATTAAAGCAGTAGGCGATCCTGACAAGTGAGAATCCCGCCTGATCACAGGCGCTGAGCTCAGATCAGATGCTGAAGTCAGCGCATCTGAAGCAGCACAGCCACCATGGGAATATATTTCTCCAAACTATAGGGGGGGGAAAAATGGAGAGGAGTGCGAAAAAGTCAAAGCGTTTCATCGGTGGCGCCTCCTTGAAGCCACTGTGAGAACGGGATAAATCTGAGGGATTAATAAAGGAGGAAGAGGAAGACGAGAGAACATCCATCTGCAGCTCTGTGAAGACCTCAGGACAGAACGCCGGCGCAAAGACGGGACCAGAGTCTGGCTTTAATCACATCCACTTCCAGCGGCGTGAGGTTGAAACACATCCAACTTTAGACGTCGTTTCTTTTAGTCTCGTTGCTCTGGTCTGGTTATTAAAACTAACTTCATTCTCAAATCTTCTGTTTTTTGGTTTTGGAATTCATTCCAGATGAAGGTGAGAAAGTTTTCTTCAAAGTAAAATTCCCTCCACGGATTCTAACGAGTGTCTGCTGTGTTCATTAGCTGAGGTTCAACCTTCTGTCTGGTTTCTCAGGTTTTTTTTGGCCTCAATTTGGATCCATCCCATGTCAGTGCCTGGAACTGAAGGTGAGGCTTCAACCTGGAGACAGATTTACATTTACATTTGTGCTCTTAGCAGATACTTTTGTCCAAAGAAGGATTGAAACTCACGAGTACTCCATGGACACAATCATACCGACACTTTACAAAGGTTTCCGTCTTCGTTATTCACCTAGGCACTCTGGTGGCACCAAAACCTGGACGCCCTGGCGCAATTCTTGGGCTCCGGCGTCCCTGGGTAGGAGCAGGGACCAGAAAGAGAAGGGATACAGGTTCAGTGAGACCAGGGACGCCGGAGCCCAAGAATTGCGCCAGGGCATCCCGGTTTTGGTGCCACCATATAGCGCCCAGAGTGGATAGTAAAGACCGAAACCTTCGTAAAGTGTCGGAGTGATTGCGTCCATGAAGGACTGGGGCGTAAAATCCTCCGAGAGTTTATAAGATAGAACTTTATTATTCTGGGGAATTATGGCAAAGTGAACAGTTGGCAGCTCTGAGAGCACGGGGAGCAGTGAGTGGGGACGCTAGCATGCTAAGGGCACTTCAGGGGGATTCGAACCGGGGGCCTTGCAGACCCAAGTCCACTTCCTTAACCACTTGGCCACTTGCCCCATGATTATGTGAATTGCTTACACCTGTATCCATTGCTACACTTATGTCGCCACACATGTACGTCCTGCTAACCGCTAGGTTCCGCCCCGCCTACACAAGGATTATCTTCATCAAGCATGTGGTTCCTCGGGGATTCAAACCCAGGAATCTCTGCTTCTAAGGCATTGGCAGATTATGTTTGAATTACAAAATTAAAGCGACAGGACTGGATTATTTCGGCCTGGACTGAATGACATATGTGCCAGCATCGGTCCACGGTCCAGGTGTTAAGAACCCCTGATGTGCCTCATTTGACCGAAGATAAACGGCACGTAAACGTCATAGATAAACCCGAAATCCTCCATTCTCAATACTCTTTATATCGACATCTACTGGAGAAACCTATTATTGCAGGGAAAAGACAGAAATATAATGATAACATCAATAAATTATTTAATTTGGACAAGGTTGGTGGGCCGCATTAAAAAGCTCAACGGGCCGCATCTGGCCCCCGGGCCTCAGTTTGCCCATGCTGGTGAATTAGGACCTGAATCCTTAACCAATGAGCCACTAGGGCCTAGTGTTCCTCAGGGTGGTTTACAAATGAATAATTACAAAATAAAATACCTGTGTATAAAAAGGACAGCAGCAGCAGAGTGTCTTCAGGGTTTGACACAAAAAAGACAGAAGTCCAAACACCGGCTTCGTCTGTATTTTTATTTTTCTCTGTTACCACAATGGGTTAAATAATAAAAACAGACTTAATTAAAAGAACCCACACTCACATGGAACTGGAGAAGTAGATAATGTCCTCAGTCCTCAGCAGCAGGACAGTATGGACAAAAAAACAGCTATAAATGCATTTTTAATGATCCTGGTTAAGGAGACGTTCGATGTTAGAAAATAAAAAAACATAAAGTCACTAAAAGACTTTACTGTAACGACTCTCCTCCGAGGTGACGTTCAAGTCCCGATCAGTGTCTCCGTTTATACAGGAAGTGCCGTAGCATGAGTCCAAACCAGTGATTTCCAAAGTGGGTGCCACCAGGGGGCACTAGGGGAACTTCACCAAATGAGAGGGCAGATAAAAAGATTTTTTATTATTTTAGCAACCATTTGTCTTTCAACGTGTAAATTGCCATAAATTGCCATAAATTTTTTAAAAGCCATGGAAACGCAATGCACCTCACATGATAACTGTGTGATTTACCTGTCTGTCTGTCTCTCTGTCTGTCCATCTATCTATATATTCCATCTGTCTGCCCGTCTATCTATACATCTGTCTGTCTGTCTGTCTATCTGTCTGTCTATCTATATACCCATCTGTCTGTCCGTCCATCCATCCATTTATCTGTCTGTCTATATGTCTATTAATCTGTCTCTCTGTCTGTCTGTCTATCTATCTATCTATCTGTCTGTCCATCCATCCATCCATCAACCTACCTACCTACCTGTCTGTCTGTCTGTGTATGAGTCTGTCTATCTGGGCATACTTGGCCTACACATCTCTATCTGTCTGTCCTTGTGTCTGTCCGTCTGTCTGACTGTCTGTTTGTCTAAGAGTCCATCTGTCTGTCCGTCCATCCATCCATCCATCCATCAACCTACCTACCTACCTGACTGCCTGTCTGTGTATGAGTCTGTCTATCTGGGCAATCTTGGTCCATGCAAATCTCTATCTGTCTGTCCTTGTGTCTGTCCGTCTGTCTGTCTGACTGTCTGTTTGTCTAAGAGTCCATCTGTCTGTCCGTCCATCCATCCATCCATCAACCTACCTACCTACCTGTCTGCCTGTCTGCCTATTAGTCTGTCTATCTGGGCAAACTTGACCCACGCATCTCTATCTGTCTGTCTGTCTATCTGTCTTTCCGTCCGTCCTTCTGTCTGTCTGTCCATCTATCTGGGTAACCTTGGCCCACACATATCGTAAACTTTACAATCCTCCATAGGTAGTAATGAAAATGTCAAAGAAGATGTAAATATCAACCTATTTTTCTTGTTTTACACTCTAACGTACATCGGTACCAGAGGTCACAATGTGGTGCAGTGTAATTTGGGTGTCAGTGGTGGAGACCCAGCCGTGGATAAGAGGACAGAGATGAATAAATGAATGTACAGTAGAAAAGTTTTGTAAAAAACTTTAAATACCTCCACCTGGAGTTAGGATGGTCAAAGTTGTAGCGCTGTAGCTACCCTGGATCTTCCGTCCACATTTGGGACTCCAGGAGTGGAAACTGAACTTGTCTCCGTTCTTAATTCCACTTCCTGTCTAATTAATCCTACTGTGGATTAAACAGATTCTCGCTGATTCCCTTTTGTTCTCCGGGAAAACTTGTGGTAACTTTCCAACCTCCGGTAGACGCAGGGGACATTCAGACAGTAGGGAGACAGGTAGAGGCTTAGTGTCTACGTCTCCCGATCAAGATGTTTAGTTAAAGTCCCGGGGTGAAGGATTGGCCCCCGGTGTGTTAACAGCCCCGCCACAGTGAGGCACTCTCGTTACTCTCCGACAGTTAATGTCAAGGGCAGAGCCAAAGTCAGAGGGAGGGTCTTCTAGACCGGCGAGGAAGTCATTTGTCACTACACCGCGTCCCATTTAGAAGACGGACAAATTTGTGGCCGGGGCCGAGGAGGAGAAGGAAAGGTGAGAGAAGATTCTCCCTCCGCCCTTGGGGAGCAGATCATCTCTGAGAAAATGCCATGAAGGAAGCTCTCTGCTCTTCATCTTCAGCAATATGTGAGCGTCCTGAGGTGGTGGAGTGGAAAATACGGTGGAGGACTTTGCTGTGGATCAGTGGGTCGTTCAGCATCATGACAGATTAACTCTGCCGGTTTAGGTTCTTTCCTTTTTTTTTTTTTATACGCCGTCCTGGAAATACAGTAAAAACGCTATCAGACGACAATTCTCCGCAATTTAGCCCTTTTTCGCGATCGGCGCCGCTACAGCGTCGCCCGCTCTATATTTAGCCTCGTCTTGATCAATGCCTGATGATGGAGCCATTTTCTGGCTGCAGGCATTAACGCCGCCATTATACTTTCTCTGATGCAGCACTTTCTGTATAAGTGGATGATTTTTGCTGACTTTTCTCAGCGCCGGTCGATGATGAATTGGATTCCAAGTAAACAGTGATGAAGCACCTGGACTGGCCGGTATCGGCAGTCATAAAACCCCCCATACTCCCTCATACTCCACCCTATTTCCTGGTGATTCATAATCATTGGTGACAAACATGCCCTGCAGCCCCAGGAGGGGTCTCTCTGACGGCGGGGGGTTCCTCTGCCTCGACGATGGGACCGTGGTTAGATGTGCAGCCGACCTGACTCAACCCACCCCTCGCTCCTCTACTTCCTGTTGCTATTTCTGGGCTGAATCCACCGCTAATCCACTGATCCGGCAGTGTTTTCCCTCCCTGGTTCCGTCTCTTTGGTAATATCTCCTCCGTCTAATAATCTTTAATGAGCGTGCCCTTTGATGCCTCAGACAGTTTCAACAACGTCCGACTTCGACTCCACGAGCTAATCCACTCTTATCTCGGCTTATTTCCTTCCCTTTCCATCCTGGGCGTCTTCACTGCTGAACTTTGAATCTTCCCTGCGTCTCATCTGACCACGGGAGGAAACTGGAGCTGAGGAAGATTCTGGTTTGGACTCTGGACAAAAACATCACACAAGGTGACTAAGACCAGTAGGTGTCACTGTGAGCGGAATCGTTGTTTGATTATTATTTTTAGAACTTTGTGAATCCCTCGGGAGTATCCTTCAGGAAAGTAAAGTGCCAGTGCTCAGGGCACCTCACCGGGGGCCTTGGGGACCGAGGTCCGTTCCCTTAACCACTAGGCTACCAACCCTTTGTCACTCAGCAAAGTCGTACTTAAACTATTTCCAGAAATCTGTATGAATGTTTAAGGTGTTTCGGTAAAACGTTTCTCGAAAAATACCGTACCTTGGCGGTAGGGGGCACCTTGCGGAACCAAGTCTGTTTCCTTAACCACTAGGCCACTAACTCCCCCCAACCTTTTTAAGCAAGTGACCCTATTTGACTTGAATACGTCCAAGAAACCCAGAGACTTTTTCTTTTATGTTTTTGAATTTCAGACTCATCCCTCTGGAGATCCCAACCCCAAAGTTGAATTCTGGGAAGGGGATCCTCATTATGGAGTTACCTGGAACTGGAACAGACGATGTTTCCTCAGAAAAGATGAGGGAAAAAGCTCTTGTTAATATGTTTTTAGTCTCAAACTAAACTGCTGCCTCCATTAACACAAGGATAAAGTACTTCAATACCTTCAACATCACAACATTTTCATGATGATATGAAGAGTTGATAAAACCTCACGCATTTGTCTGTTCTGCTCAGTGGAACATGTGGTTTAAAGGTTGTGGCTCAGATGCTCTGAATTATTCTTATGCCGTTTGTTAACCCAGTGTGGAATCTTTAAAAACAGATACGTTCTCAAGTGTTTCATTTTTTATTTTTTTTTTCTAAAGTGCACTCAGCTTCAGCAGACCAGAATAAAACATGGGGAGCTTCGGTTTCCCGCATCCGTGCCACTCTCACCAGGCCAGTATCAAAATAAATGTTTTGTGGAGCAGTTGCCATGTACGAACCTACCACAAAGGGCACTCCGGGTGGTCCCAGAGGCTACCAGGTGGCACCTGGGGTTAGTAAAACCAAACTAGCACATGGCCAAATTATTTCTGACAACCAAGAAAGACCTGGGGCACCATGAACAAAACCTACCTGGAGAGACAGGAAGATTCTTTGGCACCCGGAGCAAATCCCCCATAGATGTCCAAAAATAGGTACCTCAACGGCAAATGGACACTAAGTTTCTTGAAGATGTTTCACCTCTCTCTCTTTATTTAGCACCGAGGAAGCCTCCTGGATGAGATTTAAAACTTCTTCAAGAAGCACACAATGCCCTCGAAAGGAACTATTTTTAGATCAAATGAGCAGAATGAGCGAGAACTTACAGAGAGACAACCTCATACCTGACTTTCCCAAGTTCTTCCAAAGACAGAACCACGTCTTGGACTGAGACAAAAACAATGAATGAGAACGAAGGGGTGATATTTATGCAGTCCTGCACCTTGACTGTGTCCAAGAGGTGTGACCAGACAGTAGGGGGCGTGGTTGCCCCCTTCAAACTGGCATCGTAACCACGCCTTGCCTTAAAACGACTGACAAGGACACGTCACTTTGGCACGCCGGGACAATTCTGAGGAGGATGGCAGTTCACCATGTGGACATTTTTGAGGACTACGTTCAGGCGCCAGGCACTACCATCGTCCAAACATCTGCTCACTAGTAGAGGTGTCAAACATGCGGTTTGGGGGCCGAAACGGGCCCCACCAGAGTGTTTGTTTTGTGTTAATTTATTTTTCAGTGGAATAAAAGGGAAACTTTGTGAAACTATACTAGAAAACCAAAGAGGTGGTGGACATGGTGCCGTCTTCATCTGGAACGTTGGGAAAGTTGCTCAGCAACAAGTCAGGGCAACCGTCACAGGAAGAAGATTTAAATCTTGTTACTGCCGTTTACTTCACTGTGGAAGTCACGGAGTCACTCCGCCGAGTGAGACTTTTGTGCAGAGCGACGGTCTACGGGGACGGACATTAGCTTTGGTCCATTAACGACGCCGTCATCTGAGAGGGAACGTCAAACGCCGGGCATTAAAACATTACACAGACGAGGTAACGAGGTCAGAAAGGCGTTTGAATGAACATGATGTTGTTCTTTACACTAAACTGAAAAATCTGGATCGTCAACATGCGGCCCGTGGGCCAAATCCAGTCCAACGAATTGTCCAACTGGGCCCAGGATTGACACCCAAAACAGCGAGAAGCGAAAAGGAAATATTTATTAAAGCAAATAACACTGTCAATCATCCCCAACCTTGAGAACTATGCTAACACCTGTCACTAGGGGGCACACGTTGAATGGTTGGCCCCCAAGTTAGGGGTCTGGCTTGGGTTCTAATAAGGGTCTGTCCACAAAAATTTTTGAAGCGACTATTTTTCCAAACAGCATCCACAAGGACTCGGTCCAGTGAAAAGACCTCAAGTCAAACGAGTGCCATACGTGAGAGTAATTTGCGTTAAATGTCTTAATTACCCAACAAATTAAAGATGTTTATATCGGTGGCTGCAAAACGTGTGGAATTCACACTCCCACCTGTAGCAGATGGAGGAGTTCCACCCAAGTGGACACTCTTTTGGTAGCTCCCTTCGCCCCCTCCCCTACAACCGCGGTACTACCGCAAGGCTGCTCAAATAATTGGACTGGAACGTTCCCCTAAAAATAGTCTCTTTGTCTTATGAGTGAAACTTTACACCACGTCTTTTTTTTTTTTTTTTTTTGGTTTGGTT
>JAFBJS010032931.1:8421-147901 GCA_016785265.1 Paraplagusia blochii
GGATGGACAGGATCAGGAATGAGATGATTAGAGGGACAACACAGTCAGGAAGGTTTGGAGAAAAAGCTAGAGAAGACAGATTGAGATCGTTTGGACATGTTCAGAGGAGGGACAGTGGTTATATGGAGACAGTGGAGACAAAGAGGAGATTGATTGATGCAGTGAGGGAGGACATGGCGGTAGTTGGGAGTTAAAATAGAAGATATAGAGGACAGGGGGAGAGGGAAAAAGTTGATTCACCACGGCAAACCCTAAAAAAGGGACAATCTGAAAGAAAGGAGATGGTAGGTAAGAACTGCAGTGAATTGAAAATATTCAGTGTGTACTTTGCACCTCATGACTGTAGTATAAATGGATGTACTATCTTGTATTGTATGTATCATTTAACAGCTTTGAGGAACTGTCCCTGATGAGTTGTTGTCCCACTCGGCTACAGTAACAAATCAGACTTTCCACACAACACATCTGAGTTCTCTACAGAAACGTAAAGCTGCAACAAATTCTTTATGCAACTGTTTCAGTTTTTTTTAAATAAATAAAAAAGAGACAATCACAGGTAAAGACTGTATTCAGGATTTCATTTAATTTAGTAAGAAACAGTTTAAGTGTTAAATGTCATGGAGTCAGAAGTGACAGTAACCCAACCCTCGCACAAAAAAAAAAAATCTGTACAAATGTGACCTGGACTTAAAAACACTGAGCTAGATTTGACTGGTCATCATTGTACCCGAAAAACGTAGCTGACAATAGAAAATCCAGCATTTGTTCCCATCAGCCCCAGCTCTCCAACTTATGACCAGAACTTCACCTCAATGAAAACAGCAAGAGAAGCACAGAGCAGTGACCGTATCTATACATTTTTAATACTAAAGACAGAAAAAATATATTACATCAAAACAAGGTCAGTAAATTAAAGTAGTAAATTAATAGTTAATCTACATTATTATAATAACAACAGACATGGCACAATGTTTGAGTGATAACACTGAAGAAATCCAAAAACATGGAGACATTCAGACGGATGATGGGTGGAGACCCGACCAGTCAGAGAGACTTTGGTCAAATACGCACAGACCAGACTCTTACACATCAGGACAATGTTAGAATCTGTGCAAAATAATATTTAGGAATTCGCATATGAGACTGGTCAGCAGTTTGATTCCCTGTCCTTCTATATGAATAAGTGGTCTCCAACTTTTCCTGCGACATGAAACAATCAAGTGTGAAATTTTTATCAATGTCCGGCCTTTAAATTAGGGAAGATAAACACAATAAAATGACAGGACCAGCGTGAAAAACTGGTATTTTTGGATAAACATGATAATAAGACAATAATGAGAGCCGGTCGCTATGTACCGTATTATCACGACTATAAGGCGATCATAATAGTCTTATATTTTCTTCAAAAAGTATGGCGCGCCCTATAGTGCAGTGCACCCTGTGTGTGCTGTTGTAAGGCGGATGTGGTGGAGGTCACCATGAGAACGTTAACGGGGAAGTGTGGACGTAGATTGTATATAAAACCCGCGCCCTATGATCAGTGCACCTTATGTGTGTTAAATATAGTGATGGCACACATAACTGAGACAGTGCCTTTAAGTAGGTGCGCCTTGTGGTCGAGAAAATACGGTACTATGCAGCGCAGGCTTGGTGAGCTGGAACAACCTGTCACAATAAAACCATATTTCAGTAGCACTACTGGAGCTGTCTGTTAAATAAAACTTTTTGTTTCTTTCAGAACCTAGTCTCCTCACTGACTCAATAACCTTGCGCTAAGAAACTTTCAATGACGTTTGTTTCTTGTTGTTCAATTTAGTGGTAATGTATTAACTGTTACCAAGCAGAATATACTTATCAAAGGTAGTGGATGTATATGTGACATGTCTGGAAGAATTGTGTCAGTCAAACACAGATGCAGCAGGAAAAAAAAACAGTAAAAATTCAGTTTTTCAAAATAAGACATTGTTCAGGTAATGATTAAATCAGAAATAATCTAAGTTATGCATTCTCTCAATGCAGCCCAGAATCAATTCACCCACGTGCCAACACTGGTTTGCGACCCATGGGTTGAGAACCACTGATCTAGAGTTTGCACATTCGTTGTCCATGTGTGCAATGGATTTCTTCCAGCCAAAAAAACAAATGCTGTAGATACAGTATTTCCCATGTTATCAGGGTGTCCTGTACTGTGATCGGCAGTCATGGTCTGTAATTATTCTTCAAAGTTCCATTTGAGAACCTTCTGAGGTTCCTCAGTTAACATCCTGACACCCACACCACTGTGACAGGTACAGGTCGTCCCTGACACGAGGTGAACACATGTCCAGATCAGAAACAGTAACATCATGAATGCAACTAGTAATGACTGGAAACCTGAGACACACACACACACACACACAGACACGGGTATAAGTGTAATGCAGAAATGAAATGAAAGGTGAGGTGTTTCTGCACTGAAAAATGGATGAGGAAAAACAAATGTAGCATTTGTTTTGCCCAAAACTTTGATTGATCAGGTTAATGGAATACTAGAAGGTATCTAGAAACGATGGAGTGTGTACTGTAACAGCTGAATACTGTGGAAGATAAAGAATGTGAAAGTTTCTAAAAGTGAATCATAAGTATTTCTAATAATTTTTTTGATTTTGGTTTTTGGTTGGACAGTTGCAGAAACTGACCAGCAGCGGCAGGTGTCCACTGTAAGCTACAGCCCGTGGGATTAGAAGATGAATTGAAGTTAGTCTAAGCTTCCAGTCCGATAAAGTGTGATTTTATTAAAAATAAATTATTTGACATCTTCATTAAACTTTGGATTTTACAATTTTTCAAAAATGTCATAATATAATTTTTGACGTGTACCTCTGTTTGCATGGATGTGTTAATGTTGCATGAATGACGGACTGGTTGAAACATAGGGTGCGCAGACCCTAAAGAGTACGAGGGGATAAACTGGGATGTAGTGTGAACAAAAACATTTTTCTACATCCAAAATAAAGATGGCGTGAATATATTAATCTGTGTACGATTCCAGTAGCTTATTACTAAAAGCAAATGAATAAAGTAAATGTATACAAGAAACAGTTAAAAGAAATAGTTAACAGCTAAAATAAAACATAATTTTATACAATAAATACGGTAGAGAGTCCCTACTCTGCTGCTCCCTCAGCATGGATCCTTTGGCCTAAAAAAACAGTTTTAACCCCAGTTGCTTTACAGACAATTGTTCAGCACTCTATACTGCCATCTTCAGGTAAGGCCTTTTACAGCAGGGCAGGGTAAATTACGAAGAGTTCTTTCTCTATTCACAATTACGTCATTGTGTTAAATAATTATATTTACTGGTGTCACTGTTCTATTGGTGGACCCTGACACCCATCCCTGCTGGCAAACCTTCTTAAAAGTGATACATTTGGTCAGTGTTGAGTTTAAACACAATATAAAATAAAATTATCTCGATACTAATACTACAACAGAGTATTGAGGATCAGGAATCCAGGTGTGCATGTATTGGAGTTTATGTGAATAAATATTTTTTAAAAGGATTCAAGCCAAAATGTCACTAAAAGAAATTACTTTAATTGTAACTCCAACAAAGTTGATTTGTACTAGGCGTTTGGTTGAAACTATATATTTTTAATTTATCATTTTTATATATTAAGCTAAACACGATGAACCGGTCACAACTTAAATGTATACATGGACTTTTATCAATTACAATGTGGCGTAGTCACAAATGGTGTGAGGTCACACACTCTCACACACACACACACACACACACACTCACTCACTCACTCACTCACTCACTCACTCACTGCACAGCTAAAATGTCTGCAGGAAAGGCACAACTGAAGCATGATGACAGTGTGTGTGTGTGTGTGTGTGTGTGTTTGCGTTTGATGGAATGGAGAATGGATGCGTAAACATAAACAAAACATAAAAAATTAATCACTCTCTCCAGTCATGACCAATCACTACGTTCCAGCCATAGGTGATTCATTAATATACATATATATATATATAGATTTAAATCTATAAAAAATTAAAACAAAAACGATTTTATTCATCTTTTTACAGCGGGTAGATGGAAGCACTCTACCCATGAGCCTCCTCTTCTGCGGAGCCTTCCTGGGTTTCACTGCCACCTGTGGAACCCGACCAATGAGAAGAGAGCTTGGGATGAGTAATGGTGGGACAATAAAAGGAAGTCACATGACAGATGGTACAGAGTTACAGACACAGGGAGGGTTGGAGATGTTCACTGGTCTTACACCACAGTGCATTATTAAACATTTTACTTAAAAATCGAATTTTTGCAATTCAATAAGAATAAAAGGGGGGTTGCTGACCCCCATGTGGCAAATTTAGGTACTGCACAGGGAGTAATAACATTTTTCCCACATACAGCAGAGCTTCAGCAGCCCTCGTTAACCCTAGCAGGGAGAGTGTGTGTTTTTCCCAATTACGGTGTCCAACTTCTTCTCCCACTGTAATCGGTTCACAGTAAGATCTGTGTTTGGATTCGATTGGATTGGTTGCACAGTATGCGCTCATACGTCTCCTCCTCTTAAAGTGCTCAGTCTGATTATTCAGACAGCGGGTTCTAATTAAGGTTCCAAGGCTTGGGCAAATGTCAAATTTCCCCTCAGTGGTGACATTATCACGTTTGTTTTTTCCTACTTTGCAAAATGTCCATCAGTAGCAGGGAGACAGCGCCACCCACAGAGACTGACTGATGGCGTTTCATCTTCACAATATTTTCTCTGTGCTTCCATTGCTGCAGGCCTCGTGATGATTTGCCCAAACACTAACAGTAATGCAACAGCTCAGACAGAGGGCGGAGTCTGGCAACTGAACTGGGATCAGATGGAGAGGCGGAGCTCGGATGAGCAGTCGTAACGCGATGTTTTCTTGAATCATGAATATATAAAATATATAAAATATGGCAAAAATTGCTTCCTGGTCAGGAAAACCTGTGTTTAAAGTAACCGTGTAATCCTGAAGCTCTGCTGTAGTTAAAGATCTACATTTTATTTGACTTTTTCCATGGAAAACATCAAATGTCAAATGTAGCGCAATCTCCTTTGTTGCTGGTTGCTATACTAATGTTGCTTTATGGGAAAAATGTCTTTGTGAACTCCTATTGGGCGAATTTTACCATTAAATTTTCCATATTGTCATATCGTTAGCCTCATAGCATAATTGCCTAAGTCATTTTTTGGCCACTATTATCATTTCAATAAAAAATACCAATGTTTGGTTGGTTAAATACCAAATTTAACAATATAATTCTTTTTCGTGGTGACTATTTGTTACATCTGTGCTACTTTAATGTTTTTTAGCAAGGCATGCAGGTTTGGGTAAGTCATTAAAGACATATCTGGAATGATATACAAAAAATATTAAAAATAAAATTCTGTATATGACACAAAAAAGTGAGTCATCAAGGCCCATTTAAAAAATGACCAACAAACTCCACCCTAACATCTTTAGACACTAAACCTGAGGATTTACATTTCAATATTCTTTAGTAAAACTACAGCATCTTAAAGGGACACTGATCTGAAAAGTTGATTTTGGAATTATATTCGAGGCAACTGTAAAATATTTATTTTTTCTGAGGACGGGTGGAGGTTCATTGAATGAAAGGCCAGAGTGATGGAGTTATATACAGGCAGAAGGTGACGACACAAGCACACACAGACACTGAATATGATATATGTAGTAAATCACCACAGGGGTTAACACTACTGTCCATTATGACAAGAGTATGACTGTGTGTGTGTGCGTATGTGTGTGTGTGTGTGTGTGTTGCAGCAGAGTCTGACTGACCTCATGCACATGAAATAAAGCCCTAACAGTAGTTCTCAATGGTATCGAAGAATGACATGGATAGAGGGAAATCTGGACACAGGAGGAGGAGATCAGAGCCGACAAGGATGGAGGAGACATCACAGAACGGAGGAGACATGAGGAGGACGGAGGACAGGTGAGAGGACAGAGAAGGCATAAGACATTAGAGGACATAAGAGACATTAGAAGGGCAGAGGAGAAGTGAGCAGGACAGGAGCATGCAAGGAGGAAGAGAGAAAAAAGAAAATTGTTTTAGTTTGTCTGAAGACAGAGAGAAGATACATTAAAAACAGTCCTGAACAATAACGATATAAGAGAATGGATTCAGTTCCTGTGACCAGACTGGTCCTGGAGTTCATTTTTTCCTGTTTCTTATGGTCACATTGGAGCTCCAGATGTCTGTGGTCAAACCCCTTAAATCTGATGTGCATTTAGAGTTGAGTGGTAAATATGTATAATATATTAATGTTAGATATGAATCACATTGTCAGAAACTAAAAAAAATCAGCATCTATCATCTACACATCACTAGTGCAAAAGACTTTCTTCACCGCAAAAAAAACGTAAGAACATAGACGTCTAGACATATTTCAATGTATCGCGTAATATCTAGAGCATCAGAAAATCCTGACTGCGATGGACACTCGTACATAACGATCAACAGACGGAGCTCGGAGCAGCCTTACCTTGTGTAGTGTTCCTGTCATTGAGGAGCTTGGTCTGACTGTTGGGCAGGATCTTGATCTCTGGTGGGTCTGGACTCAGTCCTTCACGTGACGCCCTCAGAGCGTTCAAATACTGGAGACGCGTCACCTGCGAGATAAGATGACATCACACAATGAAGGACCAACCAATAATAAAAAAAAATGAAACACTCGGGTCAGTCAGAAAATGGAATCTTGGTATAATCTGTAGATTGGAGTCATTGTTTTTCTGAAAGTGTGTCACTAATTCTACACTAGCACCTTGAATGCATCACACAACTTTGCTTTCCATCTTCACTTTGGTGAAACAAATGGAATTCAACCCAGGGGTTGAGCGGCTGTGTCTCTACATCATAAGCATATCATCAGTCATAAATTAAGAAGCATGAGTGTGATGTCAGCTTAAAAAATGTGTCATCAATAAAATGAATCTGTAGAAACAATAAGCAAAATCATTTAGAAACTAGATACAGAAGATGAAAGAAATCGAGAATCAGTTCTCTAAAAAAAAAAAAAAACATGGTTTCTCTTGTCAGTCCCGACTTGTGTTTCTTCCTACAGACTCTGTAGTAAAAAAGTCCAGACGTAGTACGCACTCGTATGAGCTGCAGGTCAGTGAGAGCTCGGACTGTGTAGTCAGGACAGTAACTTGAGAGATTGGTGGAGTCTGATGACGCTGCCTCGAAGGGATCTCTGGGAGAGTGACGCTGGGTCGACACCGGTGACTGGTGCACTGTGGGATATCACACACACACAAACTCAAACAATCAAACTGTCTTTGATTTTTAAATGAATATTTAAAAACATAAAAGAAATCTCAAAGTTTGTCAAAGTCTTTTTGGAGATTATGAGCAAAATAACAATAAAGATGTTCAACGCTATTGTTTCTTACGCGTATAAAATACCATTCGGGAATAATACAGAGGAAGACAGACCTCTAGTGGTAAGAAAGGATATCGAGAGAAGGCAGAATTTTCAATATTTCATATTTGTGCATTAAGTCTTCATAGTCTCCACCCCTGCCACCCAAACCACACTGCACCTTACTGTGAGCCTTCCTGTGGGTGGTGAGCCCATTGGAAGCTATGTGGTTCTGGACAGTGCTATGCTCAGAGCATGCAGTTCAATATGATTTGGGTGGTGGTGGTGGAAATGGAAAATAATCTGGTATCATATTTTTTATAACATTTCTAACTTCTGACTTTCACTTCTCTTTAGGTTGTGGTGTTATAAAACTGCCTACAACTCTTCAGCTCACCTGAGGAGGGCAGCGTCAGAGCAGAAACACCGTAGTAAGTGAATGCCCCGTTTTCAAACTTGAGCCCTTCTTTTCCAATCTCCACCTCAACACGACCCTGAGAACAAACAGACAAAGAGAAAATAATAATAAAAAAAAAATCTTTTCTATAACAGGTTTGGCTCTACCTCCTCCAGCTTTTTAATAAAATTTAACTCATATCTATTGACATGACCTAATGTTGATTGTATGAAGAAGACGATGTGAATGTTACCAACATACATACAATATATATACTGTATATATGTATATTATAAATAGCAACAGCCCACACCTGCAGCAGCAGAATAAAGTAATCCACGGGGTGGTTGCGGGTGTAGAGGTAATGGTTGGGGCTAAAACGGTTGCTTGGGTCAAAGTGCACTTCCTGGTTAACGCTGGGGTGACGGAGCAGGTGGAAGAGGACCTTCTCTGACATGCGTCCAGGACTGAAGTGCTCCACTTCTACATCGTTCAAGAAGGGAATAAAAAAGACCGTGAACACTCAAAGACATCACAGAGACACTGGGAAATATTTTACCTAATTATTCAAAAACTTTCATTTAAGATACCCATTTCTCTAAAAAAGGTTAAATACTGCAAATACATATATTATTTATTCATATAAACATTCAAATGTATGTTAATATATGTAAAGAAATGTTAATTATGCTAATATACTGTATATATTAATGTATACATTATGTACACATCAGTATTAAAAGAAAAGAGGTAAATTGTGTAAATATAAATATATATATTTATTAATATATATAAACATATAAGTATATGTTAATATATGTACAACATTGTTTTTCAATATGCTAATGTGCTGTATGTATTAAAGTATGCATTATGTACAGTTCAGTGTTAAAAGAGGCTAAATTGTGTAAATATAAATATATACATATATACATAAATGTTAATATATGTACAGAAATATGTATTTAATATAATGTATAAATTATATATATAGTATATAAAGTATATATATTAAAGTATACATTATTTACACTTGAAAAAGGTTAAATTCTTTAAATATACCCATTCGTACATATATTTATATATATATAAATAAGTAGTTACATAAACATACAAATATAATTTACTTTATATTTACCATATATTTAAATATATATGTACATGTATAATATAAATACATGTAAAACCACAGCAATTGATATAATAAAAAAAACAGGTTGTATATATTTTCATTCATTTATGTTGTAAACATATTCTTTTACAGTGGGTCGTAGATGGGACATTTTGACGTCTGAGAGAAATCTGAAGCCACTGACTTTCAGTAAAGACTCTGATAATGTTTAACATGTTGACCAGTGAATTCTCTGGTCCTGAGTTACACTGTGACGGAGAAACATGTCCATGCATAACTGCAGTCGACTGAACATTAACTGGTCAAACTCAGAGCCACAAACCTCTGGACAAGAAGCGGTGAGTGGCCAAGAGAAGCTGAGGCGAGGTGCGGATCTTGGGTTCTCCCTCTGGAGTTTTGAAGAGCGAGAACTCCTCGGGGGCGGTGCGAGGTTCTATGGGAATCTCCAGCTGAGGAAGAGGACGCTTCACCTTCCTGTCCACTACAGAACCAAGCACATGGTCAGAGTTCAAGACAGAGATGGCCGCACGTGTGGCTGCTGAGTCTTCATCACTTACAGTAGCCGTCAGACTCATCCAGGATTTCAGACTTGATGATCTCCTCGATGACATCCTCCAGGGTGACCAGGCCCAGCACCTCATAGAAGGGGTCTCCTTCCCCCTCGTTGTTCACCTTCTGGACAATGGCCATGTGAGAGTTACCTGGTGGGAGGGGAATACATCAGAGGTTAAATCACGAAAATTAGATTTGGTTAATTTGGATCAACCAAGACAATTCTTCTTCTTTTCCTTTCGGCTTGTCCCTTTTTTCAGGGGTTGCCACAGCAAGTTAACAATTTCCATCTCCTCCTGTCCTCTGTATCCTCAACTCTAGCTCCCAACTACCTCCATGTCCTACTCCAACTACCTCCAACTATCCTCCCTCACTGCATCCAATCTCCTCTTTGTCTCCTACCTGGTAGCTCCATCTCTAGGATCATTCTTCTACCAATGTATCCACTGTCCCTCCTCTGAACATGACCAAACCATATCAATCCGACTTTTCCAGCTTTTTCTCCAAACCTTCCTGTCTGTGTTGTCCCTCTAATCACCTCATTCCTGATCCTGTCCATCCTTGTCTCTCCTAAAGAGAATCTCAACATCTTTAACTCCACATTTTTTACATGTTTATGTTGCATGCAGAAATTTGTATGGTACAGGGGTGAATTGTGGTCAAATTGGCAGGATTTTAAAAATATTCTACTTGCACACAATCAATGATGAGGTGACAATCGCTTGTCGTAACATTGTGTACACAGTGCGAAATAAGATGCTGAGCCAAAAATCAGGCCTAAATGTGTCTCGTCACACAAATGAAAAATGTGTAAAAAAAAAACCACGTAAATAAATTGCACAATGTACTGCCCTTGAGTCCCGGTCAATAGATAAGAGGACAAAGATGGATGGTTGATTGGTTCTACTACTGTTTGCTTTCAAAACATTTTTTTAAGGTTTGAAGAAACCAGATAAAATCAAAAGCTCTATAAAATACATTTTTAACAATGTTGGAGAGAGAGAAAGCAGATACTGTGATAACATCCGTCTTTGACTCACACTTTTTTAAGCACACATAACTGAAAAGCTAAGGACTTTTTTGGACGGGAATAGTGGGAATAACCACTGGTCTTAGAGATGCATAATAAAAACTGGGGTCACAGTCTAGTCTAAAATGTGGGTACATTTTTTGACTGTCGGGCCACAAATGGTCCTAAAATTGGACACGGGGGCCGAGTCAAGAACAAAAAGTTGATTATTAATGTGGACTTAGATAAATGGCAGGTAAAGGTCATGTATAAAACCAAAAATTCAACATTTCTAATTCCCTTTATGACGCCATCTGCTGAGGAAGTGCATTATTACAAGGTAAAGGCAGAATTATAAGGATAATATAAATAAGTTATGTAATTTGGACCAGGTTGACAGGCTGCAACAAAAATCTAAACGGGCCGCATCCGGCCCCGGGACCTTAGTTTGTCCATGCCTGGTCTAGTCAAACACAGCAGTAAGAGCAGCTGCTTCTAGTCAACAGGACAGTGACGTTTTCAACCTCCAAAAACCGTCCAAACACACAGTCACTGACCTCAGTACAGTGAAATACGGTCATCCAGGACTCTTACCCTTCTTAAACTCCTCCAACATGGCGTCCAGTTTTGTGTCATTAAAGACAAAGTGCAGTGGGTGATTGTAGAACTTGGTGATGGTGCTCATGGGGGTGCAATCTTCTGGGTCCACCAAGGCCAAGTCTTTGACGTACAGTATCTCCACAATGTTGGATCTGAAGAAACAAAATGAGAATGAACAGCATTCATCCACTAGGATATTTCCAAGGTTTGTCTTCTTCTTTGCTGAGTGTTCTTATTATTGTATCCAAGATTCATCAAGACACAAGTAAGACGTTAGACATTGCACCGTTGAAATGTCCTCCATCATTTTCAACGTCATAAATACACTGCGGAAACTCCAAGGTGCTGCCCTCACCTCTCCTCCTCGTAAATAGGCACTCTGGTGTATCCACTCTGCATGATGTCTGACATGGTAGAGAAGTCCAGGACCACGGAGCTGGGTAGCATGAAGCAGTCCTTCAGAGGAGTCAGGATGTCCTCCACTGTTTTAATGCGCAGTGTCCCACGGCTGAACTCCTCCTTCACAAATTCACTGTGGAAAACACAGACGTGGTCAGATGCATGAGTGCAGCTTCACAGTCATTTCAGATGTTATCAGGTCAGGAGATCACAGATCGTGTAGAAGTTTGGACACTGTGGGATTTTACAGACTATATTTGTCCGGTTTTCTGACAAAAGGTGAAGAACTCGGGACTGAAGAAGAAAACTGTCTTAAGGAGGAACTGCATTGACGATGTGTCTCCCTGGGAATTTAGTTTGACAGCCCTGGGACATTGGAACATCACAGGAATCTGACCTACTCCTGGGAGCCATAATGAAGGGTGTAAAGATCCCAAAAACGCAACCTCCAATACAATGTTTTTAAATGTAACAGTGGAACAATACTGTCCTGTAGTTCTAGGAGAACAGAAACCAATGATCACCTCTATTTGACTATTTGAGTTTTTATCAAATATGTTACAGTTGTTAACATCAGATTTACATTTACTACACTTTTTATATGACAATATTGTACATCATTTGGACAGTAGTTTTACAAGTCTCTACAAGTAAAATATTTTGGTTGTTAAATACAAAAAAGTGTCACCATTGATGATTTAGAGAATCATCATCATGTCGGACTTTTTCCAACACCTGTAAATGCATCATGTTGTAGCACAGGTGCACAGTGTGTCCGTTAAGTTTTGTTTTGGCTGAAAAGTCTACCAGTTCCATCCAGTGATGAACTTTTAACTTGTTTATAGAAAAATGTATCCATCTGTGGACTATATTTAAAAAAAAAGAGCTATTTATGTTCTACCTGAGCCATTTTTTTGTCTTCTTGTCTGCCGGTCAACTGGAGTAATTTTGGAAGATAATTCAGAATCGCACAACACACACATATTGATATACTGTACATATTTAATTATATAGATATATGTGTGTGTGTGTGTATATACAGTATATTAATCATTTGGGATCTAAAAAGTGAATTGTTTTTACTAAGAAAATTTGGTTTTAAGTAAGTATAAAATTGAATCAAATTGAAATCTTCCAAATTTTGCACCTCTACCTTTACTCTGTGCAGACCACACAACTTTAAACTAGGCTGAACCTACCTGTAGGGGTCGTTGATGTTGGCCCGGATCATCTCCATGGCCCGCTCTCTGATTCCACATGTGCTAATGTCCCTCCTCAGCCCGAGGTCCAAGATCAGCCCCAGGGGACAAGACAGAGGACAGGTGAGCACCATGCAGACCTGAGCCAGCCAGGTGAGACTCGGTGCCAGCTGGAAGCCGTAACCAGAGCACAGGATGTGAGGACCCAGCTCAGCCAGGAAGAAGATGAGGAAGCCGCTGGCGAAGACGGCTGATGTGATGGAGCCCAGAGCCTTGAAGAGAAGGACACCAAGGACCGAGTGTCCCAGAACACACAGGAAGAGCAGGGAACAAGCCTGGAACAAAGATACACAGTCAAGTCTTTCCATCCACATAAAGTGGACACAACAATGAAAAAAGAAATTAAAGCTGATGCATACTATAGTAAACAATACATTTTTATTAGAGTTGGGAAGCAGTGGTCAACTGGGGGTTCAGGAAGTGGCTTCAGGTTCAAATCCACCAGTTGCCAGGTTGACACTGAAGTGCTTTGAACATAGCACCGTCCAGTCGACTCACCTCCCAAAAGAATGAATGAAAGAATTATTAGAGTAGTGAGTGAGTGATTTGTTACAACTATAAGGGTGTCAAACATACGGCCCGCAACGAGGTTTGATTAGGCCTGCAGGATAATTTGAAAGGATAAATATAAAATGCATAAAAGACATGGTTTTATTTATTTTTTTATTAAATGCAATTCAAGAATTTTCCGCTGGGGTGCACTGTTTTGGTCAGAATAGAAGACAATCCGCATCCCGGAGACAGACCAAACAGCAGAAATTATCAATGCGCCATCTGTTGCTTGTGACAACGTTGTTTCTAACCTGTTCTCTACCTTCCTGCTACATTCTCATTAGCCAAAATCTCATTATAATGTCAGAGATAAGGAGTTTAGAATTTTGAAAGAAAAATGGACCAGGGAATTCAAGAAATATAAAGTTCGGCCCCACTAAGAATAAAAGAAAGAAAGAAAGAAAGAAAGAAAGAATAAAATTACAAAGAACTGTTTCATTTATGTGGGTCATCAGAAATGGTTCCTGAAGAACCTTTGGAAGGAAAGGTGGGAACAGTGGGCAGTTTTGAGCACCCAGGGAGCAGTGGACCTCAGTGGACAACATTGGTAACCTGGCAATTAGCAGATTTTAATCTGCAACCCTTCAGACCCCAATCCTATGGTTTCTTAACCACTAGGCCACTACTGGCCCAATGGAGCCTTATATTCCAAGCCAATGCAGAGTCAGTTGTAGACTCTATACCTGGGCAATTATTATGTCTCCGCGGGCCAAAGGTGGTAATAAAACTGAGTCACGGACCAGGTCAGGACCAGAAAGATTGAGTTTTTCCGGGAACTAACTACTAAATGATGAGAAAAGTATTGAATAATGGCAAAATGCTTTAAGCCTCTTTAGACCATCTACTGGGGAAATGCTGGCTTTGCATGTAAAATGTAGAAGGATAACGATGATATAAATTAAAAGTATAATTTGGACAAGTCTGGCGGGCCGGATTATAACACCAAACGGGCCACATTCCAGTCCACAGGCCTTTGTTTGCTCAGGTCTGCTCTATATGTTTACAGTGTTTGTTGCTCAACTCACACCATGTGTTAAAATTTAGCCCCTTGACTTATGCACCACTGATCAACAAGGACCCCAGGTGTGAGTCTCCATAAGTAACTGTGTGATAGGCCATAAGGTCCCCGCAACCCAGAGCAGGACTGAACGGTGTTTGTGGAAAAAAAGCTATGTGAATCTCAAACACTGTGCTGTTTTGCGGGGCCTCACTCTCTCTGCCTGGGGCCCCAGAGAGAATTTATTTTTAATTTACCTCAGGATTTTAAAACGTCGTGTATGCTTTCCAAAACTTTTTCTCTCCTGCCATTTCCACTAAAATGAAAACTCACCAGAAAGTTTCCCCTCCTCCTGAGCGGCTCCAGGCGCTTGGCGGCCCGTTTCTCCTCCTCGGAGCCACAGCTGTGGAGGACATAGAGCTCCACGGGGTCCAGCCACAGCAGGCTCAGGTTCACTGTTCTGAACAACGTGCATAGAAGAAGCAGCAGTACGATCAACACGGCCAGAGCCCAGGACGGGATGTAGTCTTTGGGCCAACATTTGTTGTTTATCCGTAGTCTGTCAGCACCCGCGGATGCCCAGTTGCCTTCTTTCAGTACGCACAGGCGGTACATCTGCTGGTCGTCAGCTGCTCCCGCAGAGATGCTCTTCTTCTGCACCTCCACCGTCACCAGCCCGCTGTTCTCCTCGTCCTGCAGGAACTCCCCCGTCACCTGGAAAGCCGATTGCTGACGGCTGGACTCCAAAAAGCAGGGGTCGGGCACATTCCCGACCGCTGCCCCAGCAAACGCCACCCACGGCCAGTTTCCATTCAGTTGAGCCCCGAAGAGACGAAGCTTGAACGTGGCTCCTTCTGACGCCGAAATGATCCGGTCGTTCATGCACACCAGACCCGAAGGCTCTTCCAGTCGTAGCCCCAGGATTGGCGGAGCTTCCTGGCTACAGGCGCCGAACCTGGTCCCGAACAACAACAATAACATCAACAGGAACCGTAGACCTGCCAAGCTGGCCACCATATTGAAATTGGTCAGCCTGGCTCTGCGCGGGTCATGTGACTCTGGCATTGGCCCCGCCCACTCAGAGCGTGAAAGAAAGGCGGGGGGAAGGAAAAGAAAACAACTTCAGGCTGACTGCAACTGAGCTGGGGGCGGCCATTTTGGCTCAGAAGTTACAACAAAATATAATTTGAATATTAATATTTTTAAGCAAAAAGAAGGCGAACTAATTCATACAAAAAACGCTCAACGATACAAAAATAAACCTAAGCTTAAGCAAGTAGCAGATACAGTACTGCTCATGTTTGTGTTTTATACACATATTTACCACCGGGAGTTGAAAAATGAATAGAAAACATAGCCAAGATAGTGATATTAAGGTAAGATTTTTTTTGTTGTATTTAAAATAATAATTTATTCATTCAAACTACATCAAAGAATCCTCTATGTCCAGCAATTACATCGTTTCCGTCAAGGGTTTTCAAATCATCCATGATTCTCCTGATGCAACGACATACACACTGTTCTGTTAGAACACTGGAGTGATAGTTGCCTCTATCCATAATGTAATTTTTACACCAAAAACCAGAGATTTGTAGCTACAGTAGTAATTTAGCAGATGAGGAAGGGATAGATTATTGAAAATTATATTTATGAAACAAAAGCAGTGCACCACACTGTGAACCCATCTGAATGTAGACATGTGATGTAATTTCCTGGTAAAAATGACTCATTTTGGTGTCTTAAGCGTCACCCAGCTTCTAGAGGAGATCATATGGGCAAAAACAAGTATAAAAACACAAGACAGAAACACCAGCATTTTACTAATATACTGTATGTGTAGAAATAGGAGGTGATAACAAGTGATCAAAGTTCTGAAGCTCAAGTTCAAGACAAAAATGTCTGTTTACTGAAAAGAAGAGTTGAAAACCCTCTTGTGTGTGTACACACAACTCAGTCCAAGGTCAACCTGTGGCTGTCTTGTTATGCCTACAGCTCTAACCTGATGTATTGCCTGTCAGCCCCTGCTTGTTGTTTTTTCAAAACATCATTTATTGTGTTATTGTGCTGAATAGTCCTAACTTATTACTGTCAAAGCAAATGGATAGAATTCTCCATTGATTTCCATTAGCCTTGGTTCCTTCCCTATTACTGAGTTTAGTTTGTATCATTATCTATCTTAGTGCATATATACAAGTATAGTGTATATATAAATATACACACTTACACATAGCACATGTACATGCATGTATATCTCCACATACATACACACATAGATATACCTACATCTACATACAAACATACGCACATACAGTTTATACATATCCATGCACATACACATGTGCATATATAGGCATTTATTAAGTATATACAGAAATATAACGGTATAATGAAATAAAATAGCAATGTAAATTAAGATTGTGGTTTATTGAACTATATTATTGATTTTTATACAATTTCAGTAAATTTACACAAATTCACTTCCAAATAACACCTACAGACTATATATTAGATTAGGGTTCATTGTTTAATACATTTATTTATTTGATTTATATAAATATATATATTAAATGTGTATTCGTAGTACATTAAAGAATTAACTTTTTATATAGATGAGTTGGGTTTATTAGCCCAACAGAGTGGAGTAATAAAAATAACAGAAAGTTACACTTTGTGAGGTGTTTGGAGAAGTCAGACAGACACCTTGCATACAATGTACTGCGCTTTTAGTGAAGGTGAACAAAATCATTTGCTCAATGAATAAAACATGTTTGGTATTAGTGAAGTTTTGGTTTCACTGGTTACTTTGTTCCTTCAGTGAACACTGACTCAGTTGTGAATGAATGATTTCCCTGCAGTAGAAAATCTTTAACCTTCAGGCAGATCTTATCACAACACCACTGCTGGAGCTCTGCATAAGTTCCATCTCCCACCGTGCTTCCCATAACCCAGCAACAAAAAGGTCTGCACAATAAAAAAGAGCTTAACGGACCGGCTCGGCAGTTGAGCAGCTGGAAGAATTTGACTGTCGCTGAAAGACGAGATGCTGAGTGAAAAATACAGTAGTTGAGGAACATGAGTTACTGAGGAAGAGGAGAGAATGGGAGTTAACAGGATCCAGATGGCAGAGGTGACAGGAAAGAAAAAAAAAAACCTTGGTCATCAGAACGGCACAAAGGAAATAGAAAGGAGACAGATGTGATTTGAGGTCAACTCTGTGCAACGTTTTATTGCTCTGCAATCTGTAGTAAAATAGAAATAAAAAAAAAAAACAAACAACAACAACCATCATTATAAATAGAGCTAATGTCGTCTTCCCTTTCTCGCTCTTCTTTCTTGGCTTCATACAAATGCCAGTCAGTCCATGTAGAGTATTTACAGTCAAATTACAGATATGAGAAACACAGTGATATCAGGTAGAGTCAATTCATGTGCCTTAACAGCTGTAAGCTTGTTTCACAGAGTAACACATTTAGATGTGCATTGTTTACAACCACAAAAATCAGAAAAACTTTGTAAAAGAATGAATTTCCTATGACCAGACATTGACTTCACTGAAACCACTAGAGGGCCGAGCGGTGTAGGAGAGCTTCATATAAACCAGCAGGATGAGTAAGGCAATGATTAGTGAGAATTTGAAGATGTACAATTTTTTGCTACATTTTTTAAAATACATCTTAGATTATGTGTGTAGTTCATAATGGAGAACTTGGTCTGGCCAATGTTGAATACTTGATTCTTTCATCTTCATGTGCTCAAACCGGGTCACAGGGTCTCCATGACGCAGCAGTCTCCATGACTGACACCCAAATCACACTGCTCCATTCTGTGAGCCTTCCTGCAGGTGTAGAACCCACCGGAGCACCTCAGGGACAACTGCTGGGGCCCCAATAAATCATAACAACTGCAAAGTCAATACTGACACCCAAAAACACTTACATACCAACTGTGTATTTGTTGATGATATGAGTTAAATCATAAACCGTTTTTTTTCTGTAATAGTTCATTTTTTATGCTACTTGCTATTTGCCTTGTGGAAAACCAGAATGGTGAACAGTAGACACAAAGCTAACTCACCAGATTTTCAGTTTTCTGGGAAAATGAAAATGAGTGAAATCCCATAATGTGAATCATGAAGAATTAATTTTTGGTTGTTAATGAATAAATGTGTGTTATTTGGGATTACATGATGACACAGTGAACACTCCATAGGCATTTCATCTCAAAGTATTTTCTTCAGAAAAAAATATAGTTAAATGACTTCTGCGCTACATCCTTTAAAGTGTTTTCAAACCAGTGCAAAATCATACAGTCACAAAATTCCCACGTCCTCAGTGACCAGGTCATATGTTTTTTCCACTTTCTCAAGTAAACAACATTTTGCTGTTTCATCAATTATATAAAATCATACACTAGCTAAATTGCTTCAGTTTCCCTTCACATGTAAGAAAAATGATATGGAATAACAGGCCAGCAGCTGTAACATCTCAGTCCATCATCCACACAAGAGTGAGGAATGAGCTGCTGACAGTACCGCGTACCCTCTCTCACCCTGCAATGTTAGTCCACTGGAGCAGAAGCCAATGTCCTCTGACACTCAGACAAGGTACAATGTTATTTTCACACATCCTATAATGTACTTTGCCATGTATAAAGTGACAAAGTAAAAAATATATCTTTGGAATGCCATGGTGGAAATTAAAATTACAAAAAAAAGCCATAATAGATGAAAACAACACACACTTCCAGGATTTATCCAGTTCAGCAAAAAATTCACCATCCATATAGGGAGTGTAACCATTCAGAAATGATTGGACAAAGTAAAGAAAAGACAAACCAAAGGGATGCTGGCATCTGAAGTTTTCAGCAAAACATTGCCACTTTGGAACCAAGAAACAAAAACAAAGTACCATGCAAAAAAAAACTTTTATGAAGTCTTCCATAAAATAATGACAAAAATACGGTACTTTGAGCGACACCAGGCATGGGCAAACTTTTTGAATCACAGGAAAAAATTGGTCCTAAAATTGGACAGGTGGGCCGAGTCCAGAGAAGAAAGATGGATCGTTTGTTAGAACTAAGATAAATAGCCAGTAAAAGTCATGTACAAAACCTAAAATCCTACATTTCTAATACCCTTTATGATGTCGTTTACTGGGGAAATACATTATTGCAGAGAAAAGGCAGAAGTATAATGGTAATATAAATTAAATACTTAATTTAAACAAGGTTGGCGAGCCGCATCAAAAAGTTCCAACGGGCCGCATCCAGCACCCAGGCTTTAGTTTGCCCATGCCTGAGCTACACACTGATGTGTTAGCCTGAAAATTAAACAAACGGTTTACATTAGCAACAGCATAGATGTAACAACCTAAGATCAGAACAGAATACAACTTTAACATCATTGGACAAGTACAATATGGAGTTTTTACGTAGGCCAAGTAATCATGTCTTGAGTAACCAGAACTAAAATGAGAAAAACATAGTTTGTAGTTGAGTTGAAGCTAAGCTAAAATGCATGCACTCGGGCTGATGCCTGTACTGTACTGGTGGTGCTAAGCATTAAATATTTATAGTTATAGTTGTGTCGAGTTCATTGGTAGTGTAACAACATAATTGCTTATCAAGGGCGCCATCTGCTGAAAGTTGTGTTGATGCAGCTCTGCAAAAAAAAAAAAAAATTAGGAAAAACATTACAAAAGCGCCAAAACTATCAAAGCTGACTGTGTTCAGACAGAAAGGGGCGCTGCTAGGGTCTCTTCGGGCTCTTAATCAGTGCACACAGCAAAAAAAAAAAATGTTTTTTTTGGCCTTGGCCCCCTAGTGGCCAGGACCCCACAAAGTTGCCTGGCTTGCCTACCCTCAAGGGCTGTCCCTGCAGAGATACTGCAGCTTGTTGTTTTCATTTTTAAGGAATACACGGCAAAGGCTTGAAAAGCACCAACAGATCATCCCAACACTGTGTTTGTTGAAACTGTTGTTGAACAAGTCCCTTGTCAAAAAGACAATCGCATCACAACAAGCATTTTATCTCTTTCACCTGTTTCTAGTCCATGGTTCTCTCTATGGAACTTCTAGAATAAAACAGATCTAAAGTCAAATATTTTGACATGAAAACCCAATTAATCCACTCCATTTGTGTACTCACAGAGACATTCCTTTTTTGGTGATACAGTTGTGTGACCCTGTTTAAATAACATTGAATATCTTCATATATCATATGGAAATATTTCCCACAATGCACTGACTGGATTTGATCCCACAGTAGAGACAACTCCTCTATATCAATACTTTGGGAAACTGTCATTATTGCTCAATCTACTTGTTAAAAACAGATAATGTAAAAGAAACAAAATAAATATATTTAAATATCCTAAACTTGTAAAGAAACCTAGAAAACCTTCATGTCTATGATGGACCAACAAGATAAACTCCATTCAGGTCATCAAAAGGAGTCGACATGAAGATTAAAATACGATCCTTCAAACTTCACAGTTTGCAACATGGACAGAATTCCAACATGGAACCCCAAAGGAAACGTCTTACAGTATCAATGAAATCAACTATGGTGGAAGAACAAAACCTGATGGACCATGTCTGGAATTCTATGAACAAAGTCTGAACCAAACCAACCCCATTATTGCTGTTACGTGTTCCATCAGTCCTTCTTCACAGAGCAGCTATGTTTTTTTTCAAGGTGGAAGTTGTTCACAGGGCAGTGGTGGCCTAGTGGTTGAGGAACCCAACTGGTGGGTTCCAAGTTTGAATCCACCCACTGCGAGGTTCCACTGCGCATGGCACCATCCCCACCCACTGCTCCCTAGGCTCTCAAAGCTGCCCACTGTTCACTTTGGTGATGGGATGAATGCAGAGGTGTGCATTGGTGTGAATCACAATGACAAGTTTGCTTTTTTTTCATTTCCTTCCTTTTCCTTCATAAGATTGACATTTTTCACTTGTTTCAAGATCTACATGAAGAAAAGGTGGAACTTCAATAATCTACAGAAATGATCCAAGTTGCCACCAAATCAAGTCTAAATAACTATTTTCCACTAAGGCCATGTTTTAGTGTCCAGTGTGGGAGACAATGGTGAATCATTGGACGGTGGTGGGGGACACAGCCCACCACTGATTCACTTATAGAGACAGGTAACCATTCACATGCGCATTCACAACTACGGACAGTTTAGAGTGAACAGCTAACCTTAACCTAACCAGATGCAGTATTTTCATGCTCTCAATAAGAGCATTAAGGATTACTCACTTCTGTAGTGTGGCAGCTAAGTTACACCGGTAATGACTGAATTGGGATCAGAGGGCAGAGAGTCTTGGGTTTGATTCCCAAAGGAACCATAAGTTTGATGATGACCATTTTCTTCTCTGAATCTCTTGTATATAAAATGGTCCACTAAATGAATAAATGTAAATATATACTTCATGCTCTGGCCCCAAAACCAAGTAAACCTAAGTTCATTTTGTACTTACTTTAAGTCACATAATACAGTACAAACTGGTGAAATATTTTTCCCACATTAGAGAAGCTACACCTGTTTTGGCCAAGCTAAAAATCCTCCCAAAAAAACTATTTTGCTGTGAATATCTCTGCATGTTTCTCATATTTCCATCTTTGGAATTTCTTTCAAAAAAACAAAAAAACAAAACAGCTTTGGAATGTTTGTTGTCCATTGAACTTAAAAGTCCTTTATCAAGGACTCTCCGTTATCTCAGGAGTTAGTAAACACAGGTCCACAGATGATACGCAGGGGGTTTTGTGTAGTTTCATGCAGTGAGATCTTTTTCTGTTTCTGTAGCTCAGACGTCAGGCTTTGTAAAAACTAATTTTGCTGTTATTTTTTTACTGATTTAAATATCAATTTAAAAAGGAGATTTCTCTGACAAGTGAATAAAGTGAGCTCAAGTCACAGTGAGTCTTTAAATGAAAACAAAAAAAAAAAAAACAACAACATAATAATGGTTTCAACAACCAACACAGGCCAATAAATAAGTAAATAAATAATTCAATAAATAGCTAAATAAATTAAGTATAAAAATAAAATAACTACACACTAAACGTAATCTGGAAATCAAATGATTAAATTGACCTAAAACCAACCGTCACAGTCTTGACGTGAAGTCAGCACTAGACTAATGGAATGGAACGGTTTTTGCAAGATTCACTCTGGTCCTGGAGTAAATTCATCATGTGTGGGTGAAGTCAACTGTTGATTAAACACAATTCTACTTGGAGGAGCAGCCACTCTGGCTCCAAACATCTGAATTGTACAGTACCTCCAATAAAAAAGAAAACACTTCAATCTTGATGGTTCAGGTCACAGCTCTGTGGAGGTTTCAGTGTCTGGAAAAACTCCTGGACAGTAACCTGCGTGACACAGCTGAGGGGTGAGTCCAAAATTAAACTTCTGTTTATGTGTCGGCAGGTTCAGTTCATACAAATGACAAGAAGATTCTGATGAAGGTCAGTTTGGTTGATGATAATAGATTTGTTATTAACTCATTTTTTTTCTTTTTAGTAAATAAATATGTCTATTTTTCCCCCTTCTCTTTGAACCCACAGATGCCTTGTGGTCTGAAAGTAAATAGGAAAACCAGGATTAAGAAGTATTTCAGGACCAGAAAAGGCCCATATACCCACAAACTATTAATCATATTTGAATAATCCTAAACTTATAAAGAAAATTTTACTTAAGGTAAACCCTTATACATTTCTGGGTTCTTATTTAGGCTCTAAAACATGTCTAGTCAAGTCATGTTTTAGTGTCTAGTCACTGACAACAACCAAGTTAAAAAAGTTAAAAAAAGTTAAAAAAAACGTGTCGAAAATACCTAGACACGATGAAAAGACTCTTGTTGCCATATACCACTGACAACAGCGCCCCCCTCTGACTACAAAATGAAAATCTATTCGAAACTGAACTTTAGACATATTGGCTGTGCTACGAATCAAGTCAACATGGTATAATCAAAGTTAAATGGATACTTAAAATGTCTAATGAGACTTTTTGTTATCTGTATGAACTGAACACACACCTCAGTAGTTCTTTTCTCACTAGTGTTCTCCTCTGCCCATCTTCTTCCAACTTTTCTTCATCTTTTGTGTCTGTGGGTGCGATAATGGGCGGTGCATGCACGAGAAGATGGAGGAGACTCTGAGTGTGCAGATCCTCAGATTCTATCTGGCAAGAAAACAACAGGAAGAAGAGAAGGAAGAAGAAGGAGTTTTTGTGCCGCAGGTTTTTCCATGAATAGGTATTTGTTCCCGTGTTGAACCTCGGTTAGATGGTGCTCTCGGTATGTGCGTGGCTGATGGTGTGATGTGCGGGTGGAGCGGGACTGTGGTTGGGCCTCTGTGGGCTGAAACAGTTCTGCTGCTCACTGAGCAGAGTGGTGGTCTCCTCCGATCCGTTCTCTGGGCCAGCAGAGGGCGGTGACTGCTGGGGTTTGGAGGGAAGACCATGGTTGGGGGTCAGGGTGCAGGATGGAGGGATCTGGGAGAAAGAGGTGTGGTTGTTGGCAGGGGAGGTGACCTGGAGCACGGGTTGGCTCGGCCTGCGGCCATGGGAGGACGGGACGCCGCGGCCCCCCATCGTCGGCTGAGTGTTGTTGGGCAGCCTCTTTACAGGGGGTGTAGCCAAAGGGAGTGGATTGCGCGTTCCTGGTGGCGTGACTGGAGGCAACGCCGTCAGCTTGTCCAGCTGAGAGACACTGCCCTCTGGGGACTGCGGCGTGCTGTCCAGCCTAGATGCTAGGAGACCGTTCTGGTACTGAGCTCGAGTGATCTGCATGTGAAGACACACCAAGAGTTAAACATGATATATATATATATATACACACACACACACAAGAGATACACACTCTTTGAGATACAAGTTATTCAAGTTATACAAGTTATGAGTCAGTAATTATTGCAAGATGTTCCTTTTGTTTCAAGAAAACCTCTCCTCACAAGTCAAGTCACCCCCCATGAATTTGAGAATCCCGCAACTTTTTGTGATGTTGATGATGTAGCAGAGATGAGTGACTAAGAAATAAATGTTTGTTTATAAATAAAATATGAAAAATATTGAACGCACCTCCTACTTTCAATGGCCCTGACCCACTGACATGCTTGGTGATTCAACAATTTTTTATATTAATACTATAAAATGTTTTATTCATTATTGTTAGTCTATATAATCAATATATTTGTTTCCCATAGATTCTGTGTAATACAACACTGAACCAGAAGGAGACTGTGGATCAGGATTTTGAGAACAAATCTATAAAATATTATTATAAATTAAATTTTCCCATCAAGGCGGGGACCGCAAAACATGGTTCCACGAGCCGCAAATAGCCCACGGGCTGCAAGTTTGAGACCCCGGATCTATCCCTTTATTGAGTGAAGGCTCTAATGGTAAGCAACACGAAGAAATAGCGACTACTAGTGGACAAATGACAGAGCAAACATTACAGTACTAAAGTCATAGTTTACCACGCTTCTTACCTTTACAAACTGGAGGTCAGACAGTGCACGGACACAGAAGTCCGGTATGTACTGAAAGGGGGTCCCTGGAATCTGGGTGTTGCTCCCAGTCACTGATCCACTTTCCGGAGCACGCTCAGTGCAGCTGAGTGAAGCAGAGCGGTTCAGGTTGCCACCGTGCAATGGAGACCGAAACTCTGGGGATGAAGGAGAGGGAAGTGAGCAACATGCTGTAAATCAGAGATATGTATCTTTAAGCACCTATTTGGTGGCTGTGACAGATGCACACACTGCAAAAATCCACTCAGAAATGAAAAAAAAAAAATACACCAAAGAGAAGGTGTACCTAAACACAACACAAAACTCATGAGGTCATCAGGGTATGACATGGTTCACTGATTCCCAACCAATGTGTTTGCCACGAAGAGCATTTATTTAATTTCACTAAGTTAGTGTACAGTTGTATTATTTATTTACTACAAATAACTTATCTAGTGGAAATGGAAGGCAGGACAATTAAACACACTTCCACTAGATGGCAGCAAAGGGCAATAAAAGCTAAATTTTAAAATAGCCTTACACCAATGAAGATCTCTTTCTTAAATTCCTGGACGTACTCTAACAGGGTTGTGTTCAATTAAATAGGCCCAAAGTGTCATTCTAAGTAAATCAACTGTAGTTAATTGAAAACAATACACCATTATAACATTGTATATATTCATCGCTAATAAATTGGAATATACTGTATATACATATATGTACAGGCACACGCACATATATATGGTTTTATATTATTGCGTTTATAATCTTCAATATTTAATGTTTGTTTTCTTTTACTTTCTTTGTTTCCATTGTCTCCAGTGCAGTTTTGCTACGCTTAAATTTCCCCTCTTGGATCAATAAAGTCTGTCTGTTTGTCTTATACCATTTTAATTGCTTGTTGCTGCCATTTCTAAATGTTCTGCCTTGGTGTAACAGTGTAGAGGTTGGGAAACAGTAACATAGACAACATCCCATGTCCTCATGAAAATGCTGTGCATTTATGCATTTACATCTGACCCTCGAGGCCACAGTGATCGTTATGGGTGAAGTCACATGACAGGGTGTTATGATTAAAACAAACCAAACCAAACAAGACAATACTGTCAGAGAACAGTGGAATATGGTCAGAGCAGCCGAGATACAAACACACACACAGGCTTATTTTCATGGTTATGTGAGATGTTCATTATGAAAAGTATGTAGCAGACAGGTGAAGTGATGAGTGCATACATTGAGCAGCTCTGTGGCAAATCTACTCTATGATTTTTTTTATCAATGGCTCTGGATGTTAGTGATGATGGTGGCAGAAAAAAAAACACTGCATCTGTTCCAGTGATTCTCAAAGCTTTTCTGCAGACCCATGGATCATAGATGATGTTTTTGCAGCTCATGCTTTAAATGCTTAAAATGACTCCTGGAGATCCATCGCCACAACAAGGGTCTAATTTCACTCACTATGTTGCATCAGATTTACAGACAAACAAGAAAAATAAATGTACCATCTATCTGTCTATCTGTCAGTCTATCTATCCGTCTATCTGTATGTCTACCTACCTGTCTGTCTGTCTATATATCCAACCATCTATCTACTTGTCTATCCATCTATCTATATATCGAACTTTCTATCTGTCTTTCCATCTACTTGTCTATCCTACTATACAATTATCTGCATAGCTATATAGCTGAATCGCTACTGTAACTACAAATATACATCAAGTATTTTCAGTTGTGTTATGTATTGGCAAGTTTATTACTCTTGAAGAAACGTCTTAGGTTCCTTTAGTTCTTTGTGCAGTTTTTAAAAAGTGCATATTATTGTAATTTGGGTATAATGTGATTTTTAAAAACACAAAGTGTGAAAAAAGAAAATGGTACTTTTTTTTTTTTAGATTATTTTGATGTTGTGTTAGAAAGAACTATTTAATCCCCTCAGTTATTTATGTTAGTGCGTACACTCATCAGATTGATATTGTTAATCTCCTGTGATATTGCATATGGGAGTGATAACTGACAGCGGTCCATCAAACCGTCTGGATGTGCAACAATTCTCAGTAATTAACAAAAAAGAATAAATCCCAGGATGAAGCTTAGATATCATTGTAATCTGCAGTGTCACCATGGTAATCTGCAGTTAATGCTGATGTGGTCATGCACTCATACTCGCTGGATCAGGGCTCTGAACGTGATGAAAAAGGGGGAGATGGTGATAAAGGAGATAATCGATGCAGCTATTTACCTGGGAAGCGAGAGAACAGAGAAAACCTCTTAAGAGAAAGTCGCCTTGGAGGGGGGGATGCCACTGATGGGGAGAGTGGCGGGGTGACGGCTGAGAGAGACAGGAAGTGGAGGAGTGGGGCAAAGAGACATGGGTCAACGCTTTTTTTTTAATTCAGCAGGTTAAAGCAAATGATGTTGGTTTCCTTTATAAATTGGGTTGAGGTTGCATCTTTCTTTCATCCTATGGTGATTCTGTGGCAGAGGAAATATACTGAATATATATAACATGTATTATACTTAGTTTATATATTTAATGTTCAACTAAACCTGCATAGCTCTCTCTTAAATTTCTCAGATATTTTATGATCTTCTTGAAAATGTCCCATCAGGGTGATGGCCTGTAGCAGCCTGTGGTGAGACGTGACAATGAAGTGCTTGACGATTGTCCTAACACAATGTTGTGGTGAATTGTGGTGAGTTCACATCCCACTTGAATAACATGATGTTTGCTGTACATTTACATGTAACAAGGCTGTGACTGGAAAATCTCAGAAGCTGGCACATGACATATCAACACAACAACATGTATACAGAGAACAAGACATTTTAAATCAGAGTACAAATGGTGGAAGAGTAGAGGTAGTAAAAGTGGGTGAGTTCAAATACCAAAGACCAATCAAATGACGGAAGCAGAGAGGAACTGATTATTTATGACTGAATAGAACTGATAGCATCAATGCTATGATGTCTCCATCTGATAGACAATAAGCTGAGCTGGAGATGGAGGAGATGAAGACGCTGAGATTTTTACTGGGACTGACCAGGACGGACAGCATCAGAGAGACAGTTAAGGTGGAGCCGTTTGGAGAGAAGGTTGAAAAGGAGGGGTGGAGATGGTCTGGATATCAATTAAGGCTAAATATTGTGGGTATACAATATATACAGGTAGAGTACCGGAATTTTCTTATGCCATGAGGAAACCTCAACGACATCCAATTATCCAAGGGTTTATTTTACCAACAGTGTGTTATAACTTTTGTTCAACTCATCAAAGTCCTCTTAACTCCATGTTGTCGAAACTGACGTTGACCAAACAACCAAACAGCAGTCTTTCGAATGTAGATACACATAATATATATATATATATGTATGTATATATATATATATATATATATATATAGATCATATATATATATATATATATATGTATATATATACATACTGTATATATACATGGATATACAAAAGTCACAAAAATCCACTAGAACAAATTCACATCAAGAAGGTTAAGCAAATTTCAACCTTTGATCTATAGCCAACAGATCAAAGGATAGTGTCTGGCTATTCCTGTGAACAATTCCATGTAATGTATATTATTGGAAACAGTGTAATCTTATGAATATTAGTCATTGTATGAAATGGTGCAGAGTAGCAATAATGTCTAGGTCAATTTACACCATTGTAGCTGTGGAAGTAGCTTCATAACAACCAGTGGAATTCTGGAATTATGTGGATCAAAAGTCTGTGGTAGGAGGTACTGATGTGAAGCAAAAGGAAGAAAAAGAAAGAATCCAAAAATAAAGCAACCCCCAAAAACAAACCAATGAAAGTGATATGGGGAGGTGAGAAGAAAGATGTGCACATGCTGTGTGTCAACAGTCAATAATTCTAAATCTCACTGTCAGGTCAAATCATTGTATCCACAACTACTGATACAAATGCCAACTGGCGTGAAACGCTAAAGGCAAAGACATGGCTAATCATAGACACAAGACTGTGCGCGACATGACTAATCACAAGCACAAAAATGAGAGGGATTTGGCCAATATCAGGAAAAGAGGTCAAAGAAACGCAACCGATACACTTCAAGAAGAACTTGAGGCTTTAAAAATGACCAATGGGAACCTACAGGAAAAGGTAGACAGTTTGGAGAAGCTCATTTTTGCCTTGGACGCACAAAGTGAGATGCTATCTACCAACCTGGCCAGAGTGACCAAAAAGAATGAGTTTCTCACCACCAAACTCCAAGGAGAGCGAACCTCCAAAATGGAGATGAGCGAACGCTTTCAGGAAGTAAACAACACTCATCAGCAGAAGCTGGACATTCTTCGAGAAGAACTCGAGCTACTGAAAGCAGTTGACCACAAGTCCAACTTTAGCGAAGAGGAAAAATATAACCCTCACGTGAGGAAGATTCCAACGAGACATCCCACAGAAGCCCAGAGCACGGAATTTTTGTTCCTACAGGAGTTGCATGAGCAGAAGGCACTAAATAAGGATCTCACTACCAAACTGCAGGCCGAGACGATGAAGAGTAATTCACTGGCCAAACAGGAGGAGTGTCTTAGCACTAAGCTACAGATAGAGCGTACCCTGAGACTGGAGCTGATGGATCAACTAGCAAGGCATGAGTTGGCCCACCAGCAGGAGGTTAAGAGTCTGACACAGAGCAGCTTCCTCACAAATGCTGCCTCTCAAGATCTCAGGGCAGTAAAACCAGAAAACTCTCTGTTAAATACCAGACTCCAGACAAAGACAGACCTCAGCAGTAACATCCAGACTCTAAATTCAAGGCCGCCCGCCAGCCTGGGGATGACAACCAAGAGAAACTTACCTCAGTTCAACCAGGAGTGGCCTAACATCGAGCTACGGAAGGGACTGGTGGAGGTGGAAATGGACAAAAACAGCAACGATCTTCTAAAAAAGCTGAAAAATCAATTGGAAAAGGAACGCATCCTACGAATGGATTTAATGCAGGGTCTTCAGAAAGCCATCGATGGACACCAGCAGACGCTTGAAGATCACAACCAAGAGATGGGCAGCCAGAAACTTGCCCTTCACAAAATGTCAAATAAACTCAAAGTCGAGGAGAATGTCGCTAAAAACCTGGAGGCTCAAAACAAACAGCTGTCCGCCAACGTGACCACAGAAAGCAAAAAGAACGATTTTTTGAGAAAAGACAATGAGACTCTCACTAAACGACTGGAGATGGAGCAGAGCTGGAGACTGGAGCTGACAAACCAGTTGGAGAAGAATAAGGCAGCATATGAGCAGAAGCTGGAGGATTTAAAACAAAGCAACGCTGGATCAGACGTTCTGCGTCACGAGATAGAAGCTTTAAAATCTGCAAACTTGGAGCTCGCAGCCAAACTACAGACGGAGACGGAGCTGAACAGCAACCTCAGAGCTCAGAACGACAAGCTTTCTACCAGCTTGGAGATGGAGATGCAGAAGAATAGGGACGCCCACGCCGTGCATTTGCAGAGGGAGCAAATGTTGAGATTGGAGCTGAATGAGTCTTTACAAAAAGAGAAAGGTTCTTATCAAGAACATATTGTGGCTCTGAACCAGGAAGTCAAGGCCCTCAAAGCAGCAAAACACAAACTTTCCAAAAGACTGAACAGCGAGGGCGGGGTGACGTACAACCTGAAGGCCATAAATAGACGACTTTCATCCAGATTGAACATGGAAACTAACATGAATGAGTCCCTGTCCAAACAGCTGCAAGAGGAACACCGCTGGAGACTGGTGCTGATGAATCAGCTGAAGAAGCATAAGGTGGCTCATCAGCAGGAGCTGGAGGCTGTCAAACAGGCCGGTGCTTTGACAGAGGTGCTCTGTCAGGAGTTGGAGGCCCTGAAAGCAGCACATCCCCAGACTTTCTCCAAACATGAAACAATGAAAGATGTCGGTGATGACCTGCAGGCTCTGAAGGCCAGGCTGTCGTCTGGCCTCCAGGGGAATAATAAACATCTATTGTCAGTGGACAAGGAGATTCTCACAACGGAGTCGCTGGGGAAGAAAACCAACGGTGGTCAACCCAACATGCTGAAGTCACCGACCTCTGAAAATACAATGGAGCGACAGGAGACAGTGGCTCTGAAGAAAGAGGCTCTCTACCAGAAACTGGACGCCCTGAAAACAGCCAAGAACAAGTTGTCGAAAAGCTTCAACTCTGACTGGGGACTGGGACACAGTGAGCACCTAGAGACTGAAGAAGCCAACCAGCAGAAGCTGGAGGCCATCTACAGGGAGTCAGAGAGGCTCATTTCAGAGGTCCTCGTTCCCATCATCGAGCTGATTGACAGGTTGGGTTTAAAAGAGATGGTTCCTTGGATTAACAAGTCCCCGCTTCCCTTTGACTGGCAAAGATCTCAGGTGATCAGATGAGATACAGATCTATAGTTAAAAAAAAGGAACTCAAACTCCTTGTCATTGTGACATTGTGATTCACACCACAATGCAACCTCTGCATTTAACCCATCACCAAAGTGAACAGTGGGCAACTTTGAGCGCCCAGGGAGCTGTGAGTGGGGACGGTGCCATGCTCAGTGGACCTCAGTGGTAACTTGGCGGGATTCAAACCAGGGACCTAGGGGGATTCAAACCAGGGACCTTGCGGACCCAGGTCCGCTTCCTTAACTATTAGGCCACCAACTGCTTTATTAGGATATATAAATAACAAAATGTATCACATTTTTTCATGTATTCATGGGAACCATAGCCAACATATACAAATATATATATATATGTATATATATATATATATATATATATATACATATACACACACACAGTATATATATACATACATACATACACATACAGTATATATATATATATATATATACATACATGTACATACATACATACATTTACATTGTGTTTGGTCATTTCATTACCTTGGTACTGACCTCATGGTTCAGAATATTTGTGATGGATGCAAAAATACAGACTATTTCTTCAGCAGACTCTCAGCAGGATACACAGAAAACCTAAAACCTAACCCTAATACAAATGATCTCAGACTATAATAAATTAAGGTCCACCACCCACACTATCATTTCACTGAACGGCTGTGTCAGCTTTCAGTTTTCAATACAAAAGAAAAAAATGAATAAAAAAAATCTGTTTCCTATAGATTCTGAGGCTCTGGATCAGGGTTTTGGAAACTATAGGATTTACCATGAAATGTGAAGAACGAATCTATTAAATATTATTATAAATTCAACTTTCACATCAAGAAGGGGGCCGCAAAATATTGTTCCATGGGCCGCAAATGGCCCACGGACCGCGAGTTTAAGACCACTGCCCTTATCTATTCATAGGCCATAGTGTAGCCCAGAGGTGTCACCTTGGGCCAGAATTGAAAACTGGCATGATGCTACGGGACAAACTCAATATATATTGAGAAATTAACTTAGAACGTGAATGTTTTCCCTTCCCTTATCTTGTGGGCCAAAAATAATTACTATGCGGACCAAATTTGGCCCCACGGACCAGAGTTTGACACCTGTGGTGTAGACAATGCAGAATCACAGCTGTGCAGAAGTGAATTGCAGGTTCAGAGTTTTCCTTGTTACCAATTATTTTGCTTCCAAAATTAAGTCACATGGAGATCTCTGACGAATCAGCCAACCCAGTTAATTTGCATAGTAACACATAACTTCAACACTCGCAGCCACAAAACCAAGTTTTCTTTGCAGGGTCACACATTGACCTTCATCCACCAGACTTCAGGTCAAGGCCTGGTCCTAACTCAAACACTCCATTATTCCATGACCGTATGGACTGATCCACTGACCAGGTCCAGTCAGCACCAGTTCAACACACTGTGTTCCACCTCCTGCATGAAAGCATTTGCAAAAACACATGATCTGGTGTTTTTGTCCGTTGTGAATAAACCCTGATTATGGTGAAATGTCCGAGTCATGGTGCCTTTGAGATTTGTGTAAAAGCTCCAGCAGTGACACAGCGTTCTGTTTCAGATGTCTGTTTGTGTGTGTGTGTGTGTTTCCCTGCTCATGTGTATTTATCTGAATGTACTGTATGTGAGCAGTGTTTTACCCAGTGATGGAGTACTCAGAGCCATGACACCGTAGTAAGAGAAAGCTCCAGTTTCAAACTTCATGTTCTCATTCCCAGCTTCCACCTCCACTCGACCCTGAAATGAAGGAGAGAGGAAGCGAGAGAGAGAGAGAGAGAGAGGTGTCTTGGGTGTGAGTTGTTCAAAAGCTTTGTTGCACAAAACCTAGAAGTCATCTCCAGTAGCACTCTGACATCCCATGAATATTACATTCTGCCGCAAGTGCACAAGTGCAGGATCCAGTGTCTCTTTACCTCCCCTGCACGCCCTCTCACTCTCTCTGAACCCCCCCTCCACACACACACACACACACACCACCCGGTTCCTGTGTGTGTACATGTAGGCATGGTGGAACAGGAGCAGTTGTGCTCAGGTTGCTGAGTGTCTGCAGTTACTCCATCCACACCTCAGGTGTCAACAACAAAACCTTCATGTAACTTGGACACATTTTCACAATAACTACAATAGACTTAACATGGAGGTGGAATCACAACAGTCGTAATCTTCACTGACTGTCTTTACCTTCTTCATCAGGAGGAAGTTAACAGCACCTCAGAGGCAGAGACAGTTTAAAAAGCCTTTGTTATAAAAACTGAACCATTAGAAATAATTATGCAGCTTGTTGACAGATACTAACTACACTTGTGCCATGTGCTGTCGCTATGGAAATATAAAAAATAAATGGTTATGAATGTTTAGCATTTTTTCCCCATGTAATATCTTCACCATTTTTTAGAATTGTCTTTCAAAATTGCACAGAAGCCTTATTCCTGTCCCTCAACATGTCGCATGATGTTCCAGCATTTTTACGATATGAGTTAAGTGTAATTATATTAGCTGGTGTATAAGATTAACAGAGTTTATTTTTTATAAATCAACAAACATATGTCCAAAAAGGATTTAGTTGTGAGCAACTGGACTTCTTTCTTGGAGTTAAAAGACGTTTCATTCCTCAACTGAGGAACTTCATCAGTTTCTGGTTGATGTCAGAGGGAACTCTAGTAGTTCTCCTCCTCTAGACCACTCTCTTCACCACTGGACAAAGGTGTGAAGAGTTGTCTTTGTCTCCTCACTTTTAGAGACAGAAACTGCTCCTGATGTTAACGAGCAGTTTTCTTGTCAAATGTCCAGATGTGAATGGGAGTCGTTGTCACATCCGTATAAATAAGGAGTATAACTAGTAGTGTTTCCTCTGATTCGTAGTGTTCTACTAGTGTTTTAGTCAGTGTTGTATCTCTTTGAACCCCTTTTTTTCTAGTTGACCTGCAGTTGTCATCCTGTCAGGTTTCAGCTACGTCACCAAGGCCTGGTCTCTGATTGCCTCGTGTAGTTTGAGTCATCGAAGACTCAAAGCAACATCATCACGGAAACAGGACTGAGGTCAACAGTAGTTCTTGCGTGTTTTGTTATGCTGTACTTACAGTACTGTGCACCTTGTAGTAAAGTTAATACAGGTAGTATTTGTATGTATAAATAAAGCTAAATATAAGTGATGTTCAATATAACTATATATGACTTAACTATGCAAGGGATGGAAATCATCATCATGTAAGTCAGTAGTCCCCAACCACAGTCTGTGGATATAGGCTGTGTGCACTTGAGAAATCCTTGCTGTGCCCATGCAGATAGTTAGGGTAGGAAGATTTTATGGATAGGAAAGTATTTCAAAACTAGGAATTAAATTTTAATAGGGGTACTTGTTGAATTAGCCAATGTCCGCTGCATAGAGAACTTAACCAGAAATAGACTTGACTATAAGCCACATGTGTCGCATTCTTTTTGCATTTTCTATGATGAGGCTCAGTTTAAGCAAATTTTAGTCATTTACAAAGCGCGTTACCATACGTTAAACTTCTTCTTCTATGGTGTTTATTGGCGATTGTGACTTGCGTCTTCCTCGACACCACCTGTCTCACTCTTACCTTTTCTGCTCGAGCAATTAGAAAATGCATACATTAGCCGCAGGGTTGAAATTGTGAGACAAAAGTTGCGGCTTAGAGTCGGGAAATTCGAGTATTTATTCTTATATACATATATATATATATATATATATATATATATATATATGTTTACATATACATATGTACATATATACATATGTACACATACATACTGTATATGAATGTATATCTGTTTATATGTACGTGTATACACACACATACTGCTTTACCGAGAACCGGTCTAGCCCACCTGCTTATCTTCTATTCCTGGTGCACAGAAACGTTCAACAGATTTCTCCCTTCACAGCCCGACGTCTAATCTCTGCTCCTATATGTTGGTGTGTGTGTGTGTGTGTGTGTGTGTGTGCTGCCATCTGACAGTAGCGACTATCTCAGCTCATCTGCTTTCCTTCTTTTCCAACCTCCTTAACCCCTCAATCCCCCCCGATCACCTTGACTGGTCTGTTTCTTATGTAAGGAGATCTACTGGTGAAGGTTGTCAACCAGTGGAGCCATTATCTGACAGACAACCTGAACTGTTACTTTGGACTGATGTTGTTGGTTCACATGACCTATTTATTCACCTACTGTACATGTGAATTAATGATTCATTGGACATCAGGGAAGACTAAGTGGATTGGCTCTGTCTGAACACTGTGGGATAAACTGTCTTCAAATAACATCTTCTAACAAGGAGGCATCAGCTTCTATCAGAGTTAATGTGGTCCAGGGCTGCACTAATGCTCCCTCCAGACTGAAGCCCTAAGTAACCTGGGATTGAACCACGTTTGTCACCAGTTCAAACACATAAACCTGTTCCATCCAGAATAACTTTGCTTTGAGCCTTTACTAACCGTTGTCAGGACATGGGGGCAGCAGTCTCCACGACCGCCACCCAAATCACACAGCACCGTACCAGCTTATACTCTATATTTATATTATATATATTAATCAGGTATAGGTCCGGGGGCCAGATGCGGCCTGTTGCTGCTTTTTTATGCAGCCCCCCAACCTTGTCCAAATTAAATAATTTATTTATGATCTATCTTTATGCTTTGGACTCGGCCCCCATGTCTAATTTTAGGACCAATTGTGGCCCGGGAGTCAAAAAGTTTGCCAATGCCTAATATATATCAATATTCTTTAATATGATTAATCCCAGGCTAGCCTATTGATTAACTTTATTTAATCAATAGGCAGATAAATCAACTTGCAAACCTTAATATGTAATAAAAATAAAATATATACTGTATTTTTAGAGTTGGGAGATGTTAGTGCCTATTGTGTATTTTTAACTTGACTTATTGATGTGTTGAATGTTAAACTGCACCTTTCAAAGCTTCGTACAGTTAACTGTAGACCCACTGTGTCAAAAAAATGTGGTCAAAGTGTCAAAAAAATGTACCTATTAATGCTGCAGTGAACCAAAAACATCTTTATCTCTAAAAAGATACGCTGTACTGTAATATTGTCTGTGTATTAGAGCAAGAATAAACAGGTGGCATTTCAATCTGTCCATGTCTTAAAATGTGTGACAATGTCAATGAATTGTGTTATCATTTGCAGCCTTATTCATATATATGTATAAATCTTGATAGAAAACGGCGAGGAGAATGTCTACCTGCAGAATGAGTATGAAGTAGTCCACTGGTTTTCCCCTCTGGTAGATGAAGTGATGTGGTGAGCGTTTGTCATTTTCATTGAACTTTAACTCCTCAATAACATCTGGGTGTCTCAGAATCCTCAGGAGAACTTTGTCTGTGATCTGGAATGGACTGAAGAGGGTCACCTCTGAAAAGGACCAAACACTTGATTTGTCTGTGTTCACAAGGAATACATTCACTTTACAAATCTGTTTAGTGAAGTTATTATCAAGGAGCTCAGTGACTTTCGATGACAACAATAGGGAGACAGACACAGTCTCATTAGGGAGACAGACAGTCTCAATAAGACTCAGAACTCACCTGTGGCCAAGAAACGATGGGCTGCCAACATGAGCTGGGGAGAAATCTTCACCTTGCTGTCCCCGTCCTGCTTGAAGGCGGAGAAGTCACGCTTGTTTTTGTTGGACTCTACCTTCTTCCTGTGTCTGTTATCAGCTGTAGATGGAAGGAAAAAGGAACAAATGTACGATAAATACCAGCACTAAACACTCTATGGACAAAAAAATAAATCTACTGCTGGTAACTGTCTGTCATTATTCATATGTATATAGAGGATTTTCTCAACTCACTGTACAGGTCAGATTCATCCAGGATTTCTGATTTGATGATTTCTTCGATGACGTCCTCCAAGGTGACCAATCCCAGTACCTCATAGAAGGGATCGCCCTCGCCCTCGTTGTTTACTTTCTGGACAATGGCTAGATGGGACTTACCTGGGAGAAGAAAAGACAGAGGTCAGATGATTAGAAACCCTTAAACTGTGTCTCTAAAATGATTCTGCTTACTGAACAGTTCCATCTAACTCAGGGGACTCGAACTTGCAGCTGCTGGGCCATTTGTGGCCCGTGGTACTATATTTTGTGGTAAAAGTTGGATTTTAGTGAGGCCCACAAGAATTATAGAATGTATCTACTGCGAGTCAATGGTAAAAAATGGTTTTGTTGGATGCACTCAGTGGTAGACACAGCTGTGGATAAATGTGAGCATTACAAGACTTGTATGAAGTGTTGTATTTCACGTAGAAGCAGGAAACATTAAATTTAAAGTCTTCAAGATGGAGACAGTTGAAGAAAGAGTAATGTCACATTATTTTTTTTAATCCTGTACTATTTTTGGACACAGCTTTTACACAGTTAAAAGTCTATTATAGGAAGCTATTAATAGTTTGTGTCCAACACTGTGTACAGTCGGAGAAGCAGCTTTCGAGCTAGAGCTGCAGATAAATATTTGTTTGTTGATCACATCAGTAATGTGACCGTCTGGACCCACTGCACCTAACTAACTGACTGACCAACTAATTTACTAATTAACTAACCAACTGTCTCCAGTGTCAGAGCGGCTAAACCAGGCAGGGAGCAGAGAGGGAGGTGGTGTTGCTGAAGGAAGAGACCACAGACTGCAGATAAGAGGCTGACGTCTTCCACCAGTGTCAAGGAGAAATATTGAGCTGTTCTAATGACTCAACAGTAGGGGTCTCAAACTCAAATAAGTTGAGGGCCACCACCCACACTAACATTTCACTGAAGGGCCGCGTCAGCTTTCAGTGTTCAATATAAAAGAAAAAATGTAATAAAAAACAATTTTAAACAATTTCCCATGTGGATCAATAAAGTCTGTCAAAGTCCGAGTCTAAAATAATCAGTTTCCCATATATTCTGTGTAATACAACACTGAACCAGAAGGAGACTGATTAGGGTTTTTTAGAACTATAGGATTTACCATAAAATGCGGAGAACAAATCTATAAAATATTATCATAAATTCAACTTTCACAACCAGGTGGGGGCCACAAAATATTATTCCACAGGCAACAAATGGTCCACGGGCCGCAAGTTTGAGACCCTTGCTCAACATAATAAAGAACTGATGGCAGTGGTCAATAAATCTGTCAGATCAGCAGTATGTGAATATAACATCTTTTCAACTTAACTAAATTAACGGGTTAAGAGAATAAAGCATCACATCAGATTTTACACATAATTTTTGTTTTAGGAAATACTTTTGTGAGAATTAGTGTCTGAAGACAAACCAGTTTGTAACTGAACAGGGAATTGGTTTCATTATCTTGATCCCATTTAGAGGGAAAACCAATAAACAATGTAATCACGGTTAATGGTTCCTTCGTTGATTCATTCATTAAGGACACTGGCAGTGTGTGTTTGTGTTTTGTTTAGTTCTTCAGAACCATTACCAGGACTATATGAGCCGACACACAGACTGTTGTCTGGATACAGTCAGTTTACTGCACTAATACAGCCCTGTGTCAATCCTTAGTCTGGAAAATATAATACTTTTAGGCAAATCAATACTACAAAAGGGCTGCAATGACATTTGTTTGGTGCAGAGAGAACACAGTCCATTTCCTGAAAGCTTTCAGACTCCTCCACTCAGAAACTGCGGTTTGGTCTGCAGAGTCGCAGAGACATAGAACACAATCTAATATTTTTGGTATGTAACATCAGAAAATCCAAAAAAGATCTGTTTGAAACTGAACCAGATTGTGTGGTCAGCAGTGAATGAGACAACCTTCTTTGGCCCATCTTGGAAAAAAAAACATATGTAAACTGATGCAAACCTGGGGTGCACCCACAATAGTCAACAGTACGTCAGGCATGGGCAAACTAAGGCCCGGGGGCTGAATGTGGCCAGTTGAGTTTTTTAATGTGGCCCATCAACCTTGTCCAAATTATAAGAATAATTCTTTTTTTGTCATTGTAACGTGATTCACACCACAGCGCACAGTGGATTTTGGCCTCTGCATTTTACCCAACATCAACGTGAGCAATGGGCAGCGTGGGGGGACGAAACCATGCTCAACCTCAGTGGTAAATTGGGGGTAGGGATTCAAACCGGGGACCTTGCAGAGTCTGCTTTGTAAGCGTTAATGGTGCTTTATGGTTAAAGTCCATAAATATATATAACTTATTTGTATTATCGGAAAATTCTGCCTTTTTCCTGCAATGCCTGCAGTTTCCCAGTAGATGACATCAGAAAGGCTATTTGAAATTTAGCATTTTAGGTTTTATACGTGTCTTTTACATGCCATTTATCTTATCTTTCTATTCTTCACTCGTCCCTGTGATCAATTCTGGGACCTGTTGTGGCTCGCGAGACAAAATGTTTTCCCACTTCTGCTCTAAGGTAAGGGTGAAGAACTAGAAGATATTTATTTACATATTTATTATAATTATGTGTATAATACAAACACTAATTGCACGTGCACTGCTGACAGACCTTTCTTGAACTCCTCCAACATGGCGTCCAGTTTAGTGTCATGAAACACAAAATGTACTGGATGGTTGTAGAACTTGGTGATGGTCTTCAGAGTGGTGCAGTCGTCAGGGTCCACAAATGCTAGGTCCTTCACATAGAGGATGTCCACGATGTTGGACCTCTCATCGTCATACACAGGTATGCGGGTGTATCCGCTCTCCATGATCTCTGTCATGGTGTTAAAGTCCAACACGGCGTCCGCTTGGATCATGAAGCAGTTGGCCAGGGGTGTCATCACGTCTTCCACTGTTTTAGTCCTGAGCTCCAGCGCCCCCTGGATCATGTTGAGCTCCTCTTTGTCCAAGTCGTTGTAGGGCTCTGTGACTTTCAGCATCTCCACCAGCTTCTCTCTGTTGTACACGGTACCGATCTCCTGACCCAGCAGGACATCCAGCAACCTACTGATGGGATAGGACAGTGGGAAAGTGAGCAACATGAAGAACTTAGTCAACACAATGGTGTTCGCACCAACAGCCAGGCCATGACGGGAACACAGAGCTTGGGGGACGATTTCCCCAAAGATGACAATCCCAATAGTGGACGCCACCACTGCCCCCAGACCTGATCCTATCAAGTCGTCCAGGAGGATGGTGAGGGTGGTGTTCACCAGCACGTTGCCCAATAGCAGCGAGCACAGGAGGTAGTTGCCTTTGCTGCGGATGGGCTCGATCTTCCGTGCGTATTTCTTCTCCTTGTCGGTGCCACAGCTCTGGACGATGCGCAGCTCCATGGGATCCAGCGCCATCAGGCCCAGGTTTAATCCGCTGAACATCCCGGAGAGCACCAGCAGGCAGGAGATGAGGATGCCTTGCAGCCACATGGGCAGCAGAGACTTCTTCTCCTCCACCACTAACAGAGTCGCATCATTGTCCCCCAGCTGCGTCCACTTGCTCTCCTCCGTGCTGAGCGCGCACACGACATACAGCTTGTGCGGTTCGGTCTTACGGAGCGGCTTCACGTAAACGGACAGCAGCCCCGACGTGCCGCGGCTACTGACGTTCATGAAGGTCCCTACTGTGATGTCTTTGGTGAAATCTGCACAAGTCCTGTCCCGCGAGTCTACTAACCCGCCACTGCTCCTTTTTGTCTCCTCCGCATCCTCCGGGAAGTCCACACCTCCTCCTCCTCCTTCTCCTTCTGTGAGCTCCGCGAAACGGACCTGTGTCCAGGCTCCCGAGTGCAGCTGTACCCCGTAAAACCGGAGCAGCACAGAGCTCTCCTCGGTCACCTGGATGACACCGTCGTCATTGGTGCTGGCGGGCTTGTCGCTTCTCTCTAGCCGCACGCCCAGCACCTGAGTCCCGCCGCTGCCGCTGCACCTGCCGCCGGCCCCTGCTGCGGATGTCGCCACCGTCTCTGTCCGCCCGCCGACGGCGCTCCACAGGCAGATGACGACAGTGAGAATGTAACCCTGCTGACCGTTCCATTCTGTCGCCATGTTTGTTTCTCTGTTCGGCGACCTGGGAGCTGACGTCATTTACTCATGTCCGAGCGGCTCCGCCCACGCACACGGCACTGATAGGTGGAGATAATAAACAAACATCCACACCCCCTGTTCCCGCCATCACCCTGTCCTTAACGCACACAGAAACCCGAACTAAACCAGAACCCTGGTGTGAAGTGACGCATCATTAAACCCAGACTGGACTTCATAACAACGTCAGCCGAGGGTTTGGGCTTGAAACTGAAAAAGAACCCAGAAACAACACCGTTATCTTTTAAAGATTCACGGACAGGTCCTGAAATAACCAGTGTCATCACCGGAATGTTCTAGAAGAGAACATTCCAGACGGAGCCTGATGATTTGTGATGACTCACTGCAGCAGCAACTTCTTCCCTGAAAGGCTTTGGCCAATGCGGCAGCCCAGTGGACGGGTCTCTGTCTCTGTCTCTCTCCCTCTCTCCCTCACTCTGCCTTCAGCTGCTGCTGTTATGTAAAGGCACATGGCAACTGTACACCACCCATCCCTCCCCCTGCAGTGCCTCTTCTCCTCCATCCTCATCCTGCACCATCCCTGCATCTCCCTGGCACAGATCCCAGTCTGGCATGCTGCATGGAGACACACTCAGCATCTTAAACAGCAGGACAACCACAACAATAACAACAACAACAACAACAGGGTGACATCTTAAACATTAGCATCAAATAAATGAGATATTAAATTATTTTCATTTAATAAAACACACTGATGCTGCAGAGAGACAACAGACAGGACTCAATGGTGATTCAGCATTTATACAAATGATTTTCATTTGTGGATTAAATAACGTCACTGATGGAACTGTATCTGGATTAAAGATATCACTGACAGAGTGAGTGTGATGCAATGGAAACAATAGCCTGGTGTGGATGGAGAATTACACAGTTACAGCCTTTATTACAGACAGCATTAACACAGATGAGTCTTCGTACATTTGTGAAATAATATTGAGGTTGACATAATTACCAAGGGTTTTGTTTTCAGCAGAGCACAAAGAGGGGATGGAAAATGGTCCGGGTCACAAACAAGGTGACCTTGAGTGACATCACCATAGAACTATCTCATACAGACATGTTCTGTATGACAGTGTTAGTCCTTGTCATTGGGTGAGAGTTAAAACATTTTACATATATAATGTACAGGACTAAGCAAATGTTGATACTCATACTGTACATCAATATTACTTGCATTAATATAAGCAAATTATGACCTATGTTCACGTTCAGTCCAGGATCTGAGATAAAGGTATTTAAACAGCATTTGTGGTACAACACGTGTCACACTGAGTCACTGAAGTCCAGGGATGTGAAGACACCCTCTGTCTCAGCCAAGAGAAGGACACTGGTGTGATGTAAGCAGTGCCTGTCATTTCAGAGGACAGAGCGTAAATTTAGCGTAAATTTAGTCTGACAAGGATGTAACCACAGAGGTAATGTTCAGCCCAAGGTTGCAGTCAATGACAGACATCTGTGCCTCACAAGTCCAGGTCACTGCACCTGGACTTGGACATTTCCTCTGTCCAGGCTGGGCAGGTTTGGAGTCTTTTCTTCCAGTGGAGGAGGAATAATCTCCACTTTGTAGCTGACTTTCTTGGATTGAAGGATGCTGTAGCTGTTGTCGAAGCACAGCACGTCTGCACAGAAGAGGAGAGAGACACAATGTCAAAATCCTGAAACTGTACTTTCATTTAACTGCTGATGGTTGAAGGTTCTCTTTCAAAAATATGTTCATATCTTTACGAAACATGTTCTTCACTGACATATTTTCAATTTTTTAAGTATATGTTACTGTATATGTGTATGTACTGTATATGCTATACACATATATGTGTAAGTATGATTGTAAGTATGTACAGTATGTGTATGTATATAAATGTATTATGTGTGTATGCATGTATGTACTGTATATATGTGCATATATAAGGTCGTGGATATACATGGTTTTGGTCATCTGTATGTGTGTGTGTACATACAGTATATATGTATATGCACAACCAATATTCCATGTAGACATGCTATATATCTATATATGGATATATGTATGTATTTGTATATGTATTTATGTATGTATGTGTATCTAAATAATGCTATGTAGAAATACAGTACCTCCTAAAGATAATGGCTGTATAAATAGAAAACCTATGTGCATAAGCGTATGTACATATACACTATATGGGTGTGTATGTATCTATATGTACGTGCATATATTTGTTTATATGTATGTACATGCATAAGTATTTGTGTGTGTGTATATATGTGCCTATAATCAGTATGTATGCATATGGGCCAAATATGTACGTATGTGTATATTTATTTAAGTATATTTATATATAGATATACAGTATATACAAAAGATAGATAATAACAGCAGGCAAAACTAAAGTTGTCCGCCAGAGGGCGTTGATTACTAAAAAACGACAGTTTCTATTCCTACAGTCCAGGGCTCTCAAACGATTACACTTGTAATCTGATTAACCACAGGTATATCAGTGATCAAGATTAGTCGTGATTCATCATGATCGTTTTCATTATGAATAATCCAGATAAAACCACACTCCTAAATATGGGAATAAAGACTATTTTCTGTACATTGCCGTAACAGAGTGACAAATAACATTGTTTTTTTCTCTGATTACTCATTTTGTGAGCGATGATAAAAAAATACAAATATTTATTCATAGAGATTAGTGTAAACATGTTTTCCTCATTAAAATCATACAGCTATAACTTTCTGACTTGTCTATATATGGCTGTAATTCTACTTCCTGTTCCAGTGCAGCAGTCTGTGTTGAACACTCACACACTCCAGCCTCAGGCAGGCTCAGCCAGCTGTCCTCAGGGACCAGGTGTGCGTTATAACGTTCACTGGGCAACACCTGCAGCATGTCAGCCACCTTTTGAGCCCCACCTCTGGTCCGCATGTAGACCCCGAACCCAATGTCTGCTCCATCACTGGCAAATTGACACCTGCAGAGGAAGAAGCAGAGAATCAGTCTTCATATGTCTGACTATACTATACTATACTATGGTCTAATATAAGGGAGCAAACTTGGCCTCCAGGTTCTAATCCATCAGTTGTCAGGTTGCCACTGAGGTGCTCTGAGCACAGCATGACCAACATGACCTCCAGTGGGCTCACCACCCACCCTAGTAGGGAGTGGTCTAGAGGAGAAGAACTACTAGAGTTCCCTCGGAGATCAACCAGAAACTGATGAAGTTCTTCAGTTGAGGAATGAAACGTCTATCAACTCCGAGAAGAAGTCCAGTTGCTGACAACTAAACCCCTTAATGTTTTTTTTTGGCTTTTGGCAAAGTCAATACTTCTCAAATAGTGGGGCGAGTCCCCATGAAGGAATGACAGTGAGGTGCTAGCGTGAGTGACTTCCCATGGAATATATCACACTGGACTTAAGTATACCACTGGTGCAGGGCTTGACGACAACAAGACTCCAGCCACTAGGTGGCAGCAACATGTAAAGTGGTTTGTACAGATAAAATAGTATTTCAATTCACAATGTTTTGGGTTGAAAAACAATTTCCGTCCTCAAGCAGTGCCAGATAGAAAATAATTGTGAACCACTAGCAGCCTCCCTTCAATATGTCAATAATGTCCCCAGATGTTTGATACCTCAGCTGACTCTTAGGTGCAGCAACATCACACTCCAACTGGAAGATGGAGCCGCGGCTGATGGTCACGCTGTTGTCATACTGTACTTTCACAGAGTCCTGGACGTAGTAGGACTTGGGCACCGTGCCCCCGTACCTGATCTGGAACAAAGACCATAAGTTATCCAACCGTGTCCATACATGCGCGACTGTCCAACCTGATCTCCTGAGACCTCACCATCGTCCTGCAGCAAGGATCACCATCAGGGTCAGTCAGATTTCCTCCGTACACCACAGGAAGCTGCTCAGGATCGATGTGCTTCTTCAGAACGTCTTGCCAGTTACCTGCAGGTACATGAATGGAGATTAAAATTAGGATTGAGATGTTGAACTGGCAACTATCAGTTTCATCTGACATTAAACCACAAGGGTGCAGGATGGATGTGAGGGCTTGGTCCAGTGCAAGGGCAGCACATGAGGACAGGCGAGCCAGGCAGTTCCTTAATGTCATGGCCACTAGGGGGTGCCAGCCAACAGTTATTTTTTGGCTGCATGAACTGATAGGGTGGGGGCCCATCCAATACCTTGTTTGGGGTCCCAAGAGACCCTGGCACCGCCCCTAGCGCAATGGAACAGCTCACCAGTCCATCACAGAAAAACATAAACAAGTATTTATACTTAAGTTTGATGTTAACATTTTGCTGATATAAGATATACTGTTATTGTTCAAACAACCTATATCCAATTCTTATGTAGGAGTAGTTATTTATTTACCAGAACAAATCACCATGAGTGTGGAATTGAATAAACTGCAATGCTGCCATCTAGTGACTCTAATTTACAGCCGAACTACCAAACAACCAAAACTACTGTAATTTAAGGGTATATACTGTGTTATTTGGAGAAACCCAGGCATTGTGTCATTGTATTTTCATTAAAGGTGTAAAAATGTATCACGACTCTTTAATATCGATGACCACATATTATCAGATATCCCTGAACCACTAAACTACTCTGAATGCTGTATGTTTTAACGCAGAAAGAAAAAGTTTTCATACTTCCTAAGACGATGATCTTGCGCCGTGTTTCCTCACAGAGGAAGTGTTTGATCAGACTGTAGGCCATGGGAAACATTTTGGGAGCTGCAGAAGAAAAATTAGGAGGTAGGTTAGAGTTGAAGAAGAGCTAGGACCTTTACCACGAGGACCTTAACCACGGGAGCTGGAGTACCTTTGATTAGAAACACTCTTTTGAGCGCCTCAGGATAGTTGTCCTCAAACATGGTGAGGATCTGCAGGAGGAGAACAGAGCAATGATGATGAGGATAGTGAGGATAAAGATCATGACGATGGTGATAGTGGCAGTGAACAAACCTCTCCGTATGTCTCTACTGCAGGTTTCCAGATGTGTTTGAGTCCCAGTCCTTCACAGTCGTAGATCAGAGTGATGGCTTCAACGTTCTTTCCCAGCTTCGTTAGACAGAAGGTCAGAGTCAGTGATGAAGTGACGGGAGATGATGGTCAGTGATCGGAGGAAACACTCACCTTCTCTGATTGCCTACAACACTCTTGTCGCATCAGCTCAGCGTGTTGGATCTTGGTTTTAAGGAAGTCCTGTTTGGTGGCGGACAGCAGCAGACCTTTAGGATCCAGAGGACCAATCACATCGTACCAGACTGGACTGCCCTCTTTGTCGTAACCACACAGTCCTCCAGACAAGTAATTCTCAATCACCTTACGAGATCGAAAGCGAAATTACGATCAGAACTGAGGACAATATTAGCAAAGACGCACGACAAGAGCGGACACTAGAGGGCACCAGTCAAAAAACATGAAGGATGTTAATCGGCATGACTGCTACATATTCTAGGATTCAAATTAAAAATGAAATATGAATCGCTAAGATAATGCAATATTTGATTTTGTCCACTAGGTTTCACTTAATGACAGAAAAAGTTAAAATCAAAGTAAAAGCCCAAAAGTTAATATTGTAAATATGCTACATTAGTAAACTTCACAAACAGATACAGTATTAAGGTATCGTACTTTTATGTTTTGAGACCAAAAGTGGTCCTATTTGAAGGTACTCTAAACTTCTTTACTAATAGTATTATCATTGTTTGACATTGTATGTTGTTATAGTCAGCAACAGACATAATACCTCTGGAGGCGTCCAGTCAGAGACAATGGTGTCCACTCTCATCTGTCTCCTGAACTCCACATGCTGGAGAGAAAAAGAGTGAGAGATGAAATAAACACAGAAACCACGTATCCCCCAATGTTACAATATACAGAAATAATCAGTAAAAAAAATACAGCACTTCTGTTTGAAAGTCTAAATTAAAGACATGACATTTGAATAACAAGACAAAAGTAATAAGTACAACACAAAGAGTTAACAGAGAAAATCCAGATACTACTATAAATACTCTGTATGTCAATTTTATGAAGAATTTATAAACCTTCTGCTCACCTTTCTGATCATAAGTTCAGATTTTTGAATGTTGAAACTCCGAGCTGAATAGAGGGAAAAAAAGAATATTATCCATATTAGTATGTTTACTGTAAAACATAAAGCAGTAACTACGTTTAACCTCTAGGGGATGGGAACTCCCATGACCTAAAGAAATAGAGTCACCAAATTTTAACGAAACAATATAAATATTGCTCTAGGGAGAACAGTGTTATGGTGAGGTTGCAAGGAGCAGGTGGTAAAGGTGGAGTCAAGTAGGGTCTCCAGCCATGATGGATGGATTAGAGACACTAGGAACAGGTAGAAGACAGGAGAGAGCTGGAGGTGGAGGAGTTAAAGATGCTGTGATTCTCTTTAGTAGAGACATGGAGGGACAGGATCAGGAATGAGGTGATTAGAGGGACAACACAGACATGAAGGTTTGGAGAAAAAGCTGGAGAAGACAGATTGAGATGATTTGGACATGTTCAGAGGAGGGACAGTGGTAGACGAATGATCCTAGAGATGGAGCTACCAGGTAGGAGACAAAGAGGAGATTGATGGATGCAGGGAGGACATGGAGGTAGTTGGAGTCAGAGTAGAAGATACGGAGGACAAGGGGAGATGGAAATCGTGATCGATGGTTGGTTTGGTTTGGTTTACATGAACAACTGGCTGAACATTGCAGCTGGAAGAACACAGAGAGATTCTAGTGAAGTAAGATTGTTACATCAGAAAGAAGATAAGACCAAGGTCAACCACTAATGTAAATATTTGGTGTAGAGACTTCACTGTGTCCAGAGGTCCATCGATCCAGTTCAACGGTCAGCAAACTCTATAAACTACAGAATGTTCCAGAATTGATCCACTACCAGAGAATTGACCTTTATCCTACATACAAGGACTATAGGTACAGGGAAACATTGAAGGACCAATACACTTTCAAAATAAAACATCTGTTTGACTTTATTTTAGCAGAGTTCGAGTGACATCCTATTTCAAAACATTGACAAACTATCTTCAAATAAAAAAAGTGAAGAGATACGACTGGATTCTTTTAAAGTACAAGTGAGTCATTTGTTCACCGTTTCCCACTGCAGCTCAGCACTAAAAAACCTGTGGACCTGTGGTTTCATGGACTTTTGTCCAGCTGTAGATGTTAGGAAAGGTTTCAGCCCAAACCCCCTGTCTGACCTTCTGTGTTACAACATCCCAGGGTTCATGTTGCTTTTTTCCTCTGAAACTCACTGTTAGTTTCCCTTTGTACACACCGATTGCTGGCTAACAACAGTTGGATACGACAAAACATGGAAATAGACAAAGCTGTGGAGTTAGCCTCTTGATTTGACATTTTTTTGGGCAGGATCTGATCCAGGGTTAGGGATAGTTTTTTTGGGTCATTTTGACCCATCACGGTTCAAAGTTCTTTTTACGAAAAGAGGTTGAAAGGAATACTGGACTTTTTTTGCATACACAGGAAATCTTGGTTGGGGTTGGTCAAAGAATTCCGTTAGACAACTGGACTGTTTGGAAAGTGTTTGGCCTCTCATCCAAGAGAGGGCTCTAGGAAAGGATGAGAGGTGAAACAAGACTTTTTCTTCTGGAAGAGACCTGTGGAGAAGTCTTTTGGATGAGAGGTGAAACACTTTCTGAAAAACCTAATGTCCAGTTGCAAAACTGTAACTTTGACCACGATCTCAACCAGTGGTTCTCAACTGGTGGGTCCCGAACCAAAAGTGGGTCGCGGACCCATTCTGAATGGGTCGCGAACATCTGGTCAAAAACCAAAATAATGTGAATCAGCTGTTGAGCATGTGTTTTATTTTAGAAAACATCTTATTTTGAGAGGCTTATAACATATGAGTATGTTAAAAGATGTGATTTTTCAGTGTTTCTTTAATTCTTTTTAGAAAATTAATTTGCTTGGTTTGAATTCTATGAGAGTGGGTCACGACTTAATGACCACAGGATAATGTGGGTCCCACAGTGAGACCAGTTGAGAACCACTGATCTAGACGACTGGGAATCTTTATGAACACAGAAGATCTTTGATCTTTGTGTGAGTTTATAAGCAGATATCACTGATATATATCACTTTTTTTAATTCCAAGAACTGTTCTTCCACCTTTGACATCCCTGGCGTATCCAGGACAGGAGCCAATCATCAGAGTCTACTGGGACCAACCCCACCTCACACATCAGGGAGAACATTGGTCCCTGCTGCATACCACACACCGCAGACACACCCTCAATAATCATGTTAATCGTGTTAATCAGATCCTGGCTGATGTCACCAGTATCGGTGTATCACTGCCCCAGTCATACACTGAGACATTAGCATCACACTAAACAATGACTGTAGTCAATTAATACATTTTTAAATAAATTTCACTTCCATCTTTAACAAATGTAATAAAAAAGTGTCTTCAAAAGTGTCTTTCTCATATAAAAAAAAATCAATATTTAATGCATTATTGTTCTTCGAATGATTTGTAGAGGATATGGATAATTTTTTATGACTAAAGTTCAAGTATAAAACAAAATCTTCAATTCCAATGTTTATGTATTTGTGCAAAGGTTTGCAGTTTGAGTCTTGATCCTCCAGGCTTAAAAACAGGACTTTGTTTCTACAGACAGCAGTTTTTTTCCTACAGCGTCAGTTATTGTTTTGCACAACAGACACATGGGTCAATGCCTCAGAGCTGAGTAAAAGAAAAGCTGAAAAAGTATCTCGGCAGCAGAACAGCAGTTAAAACAGTTGGAAGCAGCGGTAACAGGAGTCGATACCAAATACTCCAGCTGAAGAATTTCCCATGCACTGAAACTGACTGCAGTGAAAAAGACACGGAAACAGGTTTGTGTGTGTGAACAGAGACGGCCAATACCAGGCCTCGGTTTGGTGTGTTTATTCACACAGCTCACACATGGAGACCGTACGATGGTACAGATACCAGAGGTGGTCTGCAGGTGTGTGGGTCTCACCTCGGAGCCAGCGCAGGAGGTAGTGGTCATGCTGAGCAGGCAGGTTAGGGAGGATGTCCCGGATCTTCCCCCGAAACTGGAGGGAGAGAAGATGACAGTCAGACACAGAGTTAATTCAGTCTCAGTTTCCATGTTGATTCTCATTACTATTTACATCTGATCATCAGAACCTGCTGGACTCCTTCAGTCCTGGTGATAAAATCTACACTGGTCCAATTGAAGTTCATGGATTGGAGGGAAAAATAAACTAATTGAAGGTTGATTGCAAATTAAAGACTTGATTATTTACTAATCTATGGAGAATATTGCAATATTACCAACTACAATCACTGGACACATATAGTATATTTTAATAAATAAACTTATTTTCACTGTAACATTAAATATAGTGTATAGACTTTAAAGTACAACATATTATTTTACATTGATGCCTTTAGCAGTTACTGATATTTAAGGTGACTGACGGAGGAAGATTAACATAATTAAACATGGGGTTCCTCAGGGAATCAAACCGAGGCAACTACTATTTATACAACAACTATTTCCATTATACTTAAATTAACACAATTGTTGTTGTCAATTGTTCTGCTGTAATGTGTAATGTAATTGTGTCTTTTTTAAAGTGACACTGAACACACCACTTCAGTTTCACTCTACAGCAGGTCTAAAACTCATAATATGTTGAGGGACATCACCCGCACTACCATTTCATGGGGCGTGTCAACTTACAGTGTTCAATACAAAAGAAAAAAATTTAATAAAAAAATCAGTTTCCGATAGTTTCTGTGTAAAACAACACTGAAGGACACTGTGGATCAGGGTTTAGAGAACTGTAGGAATTACCATAAAATGTGGAGAAAAAAAATCTATAAAATATTATAAATTCAACTTTCACACCAAGATGCTGCCGCTGTGGGCCCCATGGGCCGCGAGTTAGAGACCCTTGTTCTACAGTGTTAAGAAAGAAGTCAATTATTGAGAGGGTTTGGTTAAATGGGTTTTAGTCTTAAATGACAAATATATGACAATGTCAGTAAACATGAACTTTATAGTCTACAGTATATGAGACCAAACTATTGTGTCTCTTTTGTCCCAGGGCTTGAACTAGTTCAGTGCTGTGAAGGACAATATTTTCTAAGACAGTTTACTACTAATGTTATAATGGGATTTTAAGAATCGACATTATAAATTCAATGTATACATTATTTAGAATTTTTTTCCGCTTATTTTTTTTAATCATAGTAAAAACCCGATTGATCTACACTTTATTTTTTTATAGTATTTTCAGGAGATTTCGAGGAATGACAGTGTAACTGGTTTTGAAGTAGTCTTCTCAAAGCAGAGAATGAAGAGTATTTGATCGACAGTAAAACTTGTGAGTCACACATCAGTCACATGAAAACAACTACTGCTGCTACTGAGTGAAACCCCCCACCCACCCACCCACAGTGTAACTAGATAACCAGTTGGTCATGACCCGGAGGACTGAGGATTTAGTCAACAACTCAACAAACAGCCAAACTAATCAGTGCTACTCACTCACTCAGGGTGCAGATCGTGGGTTTCTTACCTCTGCTAAGATCTCAGTCTGTTTGGGGCTCAGGTCTCCCACACGTCCACTCATGACTGGCGCCGGTTTCACTCTGACAGACGAACAGACAGTGAATGATCCGGTCTGGAGGCCAAAAAGAGAGAGGGAAGAGAAGACCACGCCCCCTTCTCACTCCCCCTCCCACACACACACACACACTCAGACTTGAACTTTGTGATGTCAGCTCTTATTGCCACACAGACCCTGTTTCACCCCAGAGATGATGTCCTGCCATCGAACCCCCCGACTTCTCCACTTCCACCACTACACATCTTGAAGAAAGACATTTCAATCACTGTTTATTGTTTTTCTTTTCTCTTTTCCAATGATGTTCTTCTCCTTTTATCTTGACCCTTTCTCATGGGTTTTAACTTCAGGAAGGTTGGAGACCACTAATGTGGAGAGATGGTGAGAGTTGGAGAAATAAGGCTTTACAGGACTAGAGATGAGCAGATTAGAAGAGAGTTAAGGTGGAGAAGTTTGGAGATGAAGTTAGAGATGTGAGGTGGAGACAACGTGGACGTCGAGGAGTTGGGGAGAGACAGTGAATATACTCGACTAGAGATGTTGGAGATAGAGTAGACAGACAAGAAAAGAGGACAACAACTTTGGATTGTAGGTCTAGCGAAAAACAACATGAAGATGGTTGGAGAAAAAGCAGACAAAAGAGCAGGCATGGACAAACTAAGGCCCTGGGGCCAGATCCAGCACGTTCAGCTTAAAAATCGGGTCCACCAAACTTCTCCAAATTATGCAGTATATCGGTTTGAATTGTGATTAAATTTCTTTTTTTCTGCAGTATCTATATTTCCCCTATATATGGTATAAAGAATGCAAAACCCAGATGATTGCAAAATATCATTTTGTATTTTTGCGTGACTTTCACATGCCATATATCTTTGTTTATGTGATCTCAGCATCTACGTGGTCCTAGCTCGGCCCCCATGTCCAATTTTAGGACCAATTGTGGCCAAAGAGTGAAAAAACCCATGTCTTTGATAGAGTGAGAAGGTAACAGAAGGTGTGCTTTGGTGACCCCTGCAGGGACCAGCTGAAATAAGAAAAGCGTACATGTTTTCAGTATGTCCTTCAGCTTCCCTGTAACCATAAATTTTACAGGAGCAGGTCAATTGTTCAGTCCAATTTGACCAGAGAGTTAAAACAGTGGGTCTGTTGATGAACTTTTACGATGTCTCAAATGCACAAACACAAAACACGGCACATTTGATAAAACATATTTTAATTTTTTTTTTTTAAATATACAAGCTCATCAGAAAATTGATTAAGACCAAGATATCAGGCTCACAAAAAAATAAAGCTGGTGCTCATGAATAAATAGATGATTTACACAGACGTCACTTCAGAAACAATCATAAACCGGAGAAAGTGTTTCTCACTTCCAGCAGTAGAAAGCTGTTCAATCATCATAGAAAGAAAATAATTCAGTTACCGCCTTTAAATGTCACTGCCCCAATGCAGAAAAGACAGAAAAGAAACCCAGAGGAGCCAGGACTGTTGGTGTACATGGACAGCTGATTTTGATAGTAGACATTCAATATAAGGCTGTGAACCTTGAGGGGAGTGAACCCAACATTCAGATATTTTAGTATAGGCCAAAGTGGAGAAAAGACCATCATCTCCGCAGCTGGGACTATGACTCTGTGTGTCAGACAGGAGCTCAGCTTGGAGTTGGTAACTGATCAGGGATCAGAAAGTCAGTCTCTCACAAAAACACCAACCTTAATTTGTCAGAGAAGCTGTGTACAAGTGCAGTAAATGAATGAATTAGTTAACCAACATGTCAGTATTTTAGCCAGTTTTGCGGTACAAAACAGATACTTTGACACATTCAGGACCAACGGTCAGACGAGAGATGGAAAGGAAATCAAACTCCTTGTCATTGTGGCATTGTGATTCACACCACTGCACACAACAGAATCTGAACTCTCTATTTAACCCATCACCAAAGTGAACAGTGGGCAGGTTTGAGCGCCCGGGGAGCAGTGAGAGGGGACGGTGCCATGCTCAGTGGACCTCAGTCGAAACCGGGCAGTTGGTGGATTTGAACTTGGAACCCTCCAGACCCCAGTTCCTTAACCACTAGGCCACCACTGCCTCTAGACTAGAGAGACTTCGAGGAGCAAAATTGATAATATCACAGAAAACAGCATCTGGATCCCTTTTAAACCACAGCTTTATGTTGAAATTGTTGTTATATATGTTTTTATCCCCAACTCTATTATTAGGGCTGTTAAAATGAAGGCAATGACCGTGTCAAATATTGTGTGAAATTAATCCGATTTAAAGAACAAGGCATATTGTGCAGAAAAATGTGCACGTTATATCCAATCATTCGACTGAAGCTTCTCCAGCTTATAACACCATGTTTGTACGTGTCCTGTTCTGTTCTTTAAAGGTTTTTTTTTCTCCTCCAATAGGAGGTCAGGTTGTCTGCACAGCCATTCCCTGTTAAATTAAAGCCCCCGCCCCCTACTCCACCCCATGTGTTTGTGGAGTTACAGGTTAATGACATCAAGGTCCCCTTCAGTTTCCAAAATCCAGCATCACTGACTGCAGCTTTGGGTACAATGCTTCCTTTTTTTAAAATAACTTTTAACACATTTATGTCTACACAAAGCACTTACTGCACTGCATTATGGGAATTTGGTATAGTCAAGATATATTTATAGTGTTTTTTTTCTTATACTGAATAAGACAGACTGAATTGCTACAGATTAATTCCTTTTGTCATATCAAAAATATTATATTTATTTTATTGTTTACAGCAGAGACTCTTACAACAGAAGTCTTTAATATTTGAAAAGAAAAATAGTAAAAGCAGTAAATAAATACGTGTTTTTGGACTTATAAAGTGGAAATGGATACTTTTTGAGGTACAACTTAAGTTCCTCCAATGTTACACAGATAAACTGAGAAATTAGTGATTAGAAATCCTTGTTATTTTAAACTGCTTAACCTACACTTATGCCAATTACCAACATCTAGCAGTAAGGGTGAAAGTGTGTTTGAGAACGCTGTACTTCTGTTTTCGATCGCAACAAGAACACGAAAATCTGTGGCTGCAGATTTCTCGCAATGTCAGTTCAGCTGTGAACCAAGCACTTGTTTATTTCAAATTGTATGATGGGTCACGGATTCAGGAGAGAGGAAACCCATACCTTGGTATCAATTGTGGCTTTGGAATAAGAACATGACAAGGCCACGATGATGATGTTTTTGGAGTTTGAAGGAATGCAAAATTTAATTTCTGTTTTTTTTTTTTTTTTATGCATAAGCAGCAAAACAGCAGCACCTGATGACACGGCGTCCTAAAAACTGCAGTGACTATTGTCCCACATTTTAATATTCCAATCAGTAGCTGCATTATCGGAAAAGACGGATCTTTTCACAGAGGAAAATGTGTAGACTGAGATGGTTTGAGCTGACAGGGATCAGCGAGGAGCCGCGGAGGCTGAGCTTAGGAAAATGGTTTGGTTGCATTTACGACATCCACATCCATTGCTTAGTGTTTGGCTTCTTGAATTAAAGCAGCTTTGGTGATTATGGAACACATGGACGTCCACAGGTTTGTTAACATAAAACCTGGATTTTGTCAGTTGACATCTCTCTAAGACCACATCCCCAGGTTTGGCGTGGGAATGTACCGCTAGAGATGATTAGCTACCTGTGGCTTCACAGCATCATGTCCTGCTACGGCCGTCGGCCTCTGTTCACCATCATGTCCTGGACAAATGTGAATCACGTGCCTCAAATGGTGCTTGTGATGTAGAAGGTGAACTCCATGTCCATTGCTGTCTGTGGAACGCTGGCACCTCCGCCGTGGATGACTGGGATCAATGCACTGTCCAGCTCGTTCATGTAGTGCTGAGGAAGAAGCCTCCCACCAGAACAGGCCTGGTACTCAACCTGGGAACACACACAGGCCACAATTACTTGGTTAATTATAATTATCATTAATGAATTTACAGACGCTCTGATGATTTATCAGAATAAAGATTGAAATTGTCTTATAGTCTGACCATAGATTTCCATGTCGAAATTGCTGACTATAAAGTTTTTTTTACAAAAACCAGCCACTAGGGAGCACAAGCCAGTGTTTTTTAGTGCTGTCCCAAGCCCGGATAAATGGTGAGGGTTGTTTCAGGAAGGGCATCTAGCGTAGAACTTTGGCCAAATCAAAAATATGAGACAACAAAATTATTTCCTGACCGACCCCGTAGGCCTGCGTTAAAAACTACCACCAACAGTGGTGTTAACCTACAGGATACTATTGGAAATTAAACTACTGTTGGTCGAAGACAAAGAAGAAGAGGAGGGGGATTGTGTTGAGTCAGGAGTGGCAGAGAAGTATGTTAGATTGGTGCAAGATGTGTATGAGAACAGTGGTGAGGTGTGCTGTTGGAAGGACAGAAGATGTTAAGGTGGCGGTGGGACTGCATCAAGAATCAGCCATGAGCCCCTTTTTGTTTGCTCTATTGATGGACAGATTGACAGATGAAGTTAGACAGGAGTCTCTATGGACCATGATGTTTGCAGATGACGTTGTGATCTGCCGTGAGAGTAGAGAAAACATCTATTCTTTTTAGGAGAGACAATAATGGACAGGATAAAAAAAAGAGGTGATTAGAGGGACAACACAGACAAAAAAGTTAGAGAATCCAGATTGAGATGGTTTGGACATGTTCAGAGGAGGGACAGTGGATACATTGGTAGGAGAATGATCCTAGAGATGGAGCTACCAGGTAGGAGACAAAGAGGAGATTGTTGGATTCAGTGAGGTAGGACATGGAGGTAGTTGGAGACAGAGTTGAGGATACAGAGGACAGGGGGAGATGACAATCGCTGATTCGCTGTGGCAACCCTTGAGAAATGGACAAGCCGAAAGGAGAGGAAGATACGATTTTAGTATACGCAAAGTAGTGTGTCAGAATTCCTTTGTATCAGTAATGTTAAAAAAAAAACATGGAGGTAGCCATGTTGCTGAACTGTCATAAGCCAGCTACTGGATTGGTCTAGCACCATCACATGTCAAACTTTTTTGCCATAAGCTTAACGTAACATGTTCTTTTAATGAATTTAGGATCCTGCAGACCTATAAACCAGGGGTGGACAAACCTTTTGACCTGCGGGCCACAATTTCTCCCAAAATTGGACACGGGGCCGAGTCAAGAGCAGAGAGATGGAGCGTTCATGTAAGCTAAGATAAATGGCAAGTAAAAGTCATGTTAAAGTCATGTATCAAATGTATCACTAAATTTCTAAATAGCCTATTATGTCATCTACTGGGAAAATGCAGGCATTGTAGGGAAAAGTAGGAAGTTTAATTATAATATAAATAAATTATTTAATTTGGACAGGGATGGCGGGCCGCATTAAAAGGCTCAACGGGCCGCATGTACGGTCCATTCTCTGTAAACATGGACACAGCCATCTTATGCAGAACATAACTTGATATTTATTTTGACTAAAGAAAATCATGACTCACCCTCTAAGATTTTCATGTTAACACTAACTCATTTTTTACCTTATTAATTCAGATCTATCTTAAAGAGTTTCATGCTGTCTTATCTTCCAACAATGATGATTGCACTGGTGTTGATAGAAATACTTTATCACAAAAAAAAAACATCATTGACTGTGATGACTGTGATGAAGGGTTGGAAAGATCTAATGTTGTGATCTCGAATGACAGCGTCTCGTTTTCTGACCATTTCATCAAAACAGCTCCACATATACATCACACAGTGTCCTGTACCATGTCAGCCTCTGTGGACACCCGTAGAGAGATGCAGTTGATTCCACTGTTGGTGAGGACAGCCAGGTGTGGGCTCAGAGCGCTGCAGGTAGCCAAGGCCATCTCTTTCTGAAACACACTGCTGGACGACAGCACTGAGGCCAGGCTGCAGTCAGGACTCTTCAGTTGGTAGAAGACCTGCAGAGAAGATCAGCCTGATTTACAGCCTACATTTCTTAGGTGGCATCGATGGAATTGATTTTGAAGCTGTGGCCCAAAAATGTTGCAGTTGTGAAATATCACTGGTCTGAATGAATGAAGCAGAGGTTTGTTTTGTGTTTGTAGTAAGTGTGAATAAACCAAAAGTCAAAAGTAAAAAATGATGATCGATAACATATAAGCATAGTCATGTTATATTTGTAAGATAGTAAATAGTTTCAATAATGACAAAATCTGAAAACAAAATGTCTGGGTTCTGCCAAAGTTCACTACAAATGGTGACATGTATCAGTATTGGTTCATATCACAATAGGAAATTAAGAATAAAATAGAATATCAGGGAAATCAGACAAAAGCTGAAGTCCAAAACGGACATCCCTAGTAAAAAGTTTACCTCTGTACAGGCGATGGTTCGTCCATCTGACTCAAAGTCTGCATCCTGCTTTATCCTCACACTGTGGACTCCATCCAAAGGTCTTCCATCAACACCACTGGTTTTGCTGTTGGCCATAAGTACAGTTGTGAAGCTTTATACTTGAGATCTACTCAGCTTTGGTTATCTATCCAAAACCAATATCTTGATTTTACTTAATTTCTTCTCCCACAATTAGACACTTTATTCAGGATATTCACAGGACACATTTGTCAATGACTTTTTGGCCAATGCGATTTAATAAAAGGCTGTGTCTGACAATAAATCAGCTTTAGAGAGTGAGTGAGTGAGTGAGTGAGTGAGTGACTGTTCTCCATTACCCTGTGTTGACGGGCGATCTACAGTCAACCCATCGGACAGTGACGTTCTCTCTGATCTCCCCTCCATCACTCCTGCCACAGGCGATATGAAAGTCGTTCTGCTCCCTCAGAGCGGAGCGCAGAGACTCCATGGTCTCCGGGGGGATTTGAATCATCATCCCATCTGAAGCACAGAGACAGATTCCACTCATTATTAAAGGCTGTGTGAGGCAGTGCAGTGATAACAACTGTGATCCGTACCTTCAACAATACTGGATTTTGCGATGAAGCCTGATGAAGCTTTCAATGCTCCATTGAACACCACAAAACTCGCCCCAGTCACTGCAACGTATCAAGACACACACCGAGTTAACAAGTAACTGACTGCAGCCTCCACGACTGCCACCCAAATCACACTGCACCATACTGTGAGCCTTCCTGTGGGTGGTGAGAGCCCACTGGAATTTATGTCAGGACACTAGTAATATTCATTCATTCATCCATCGTTATCGTCTTATATGTTACCGGGTCACAGGAGCAGCAGTCTCCACAACTGCCACACAAATCACACTGCACCTATACTTTCCTGTGGGTGGTGAGCCCACTGGAAATGATGCCAGGTCACCTCAGGGGTAACCTGGCATCTGGTGGACCCAAGTCCGCTCCCTTCACCACTGAGCCACCACTGCCGCCATAGCATATGTTTGACTTTAATAACGTGTCCTTAAGGCTTAATGTTTAAACCATAATTTGTTAAGTGTTGAAACAGCTCAGCATTTCAAAGAAACGTATATTTACTTACGCCTAAAGGCCAGTGGTCAGTCCGTTCAGACTTTAAACAACAAACTGACCCTTCACCATTTGGGGAGCATTAAACTGTGCTTCAGATTAAAGATGAACTTTGGAAAATGGAACAATGAAAAGAAGCAGTTTAGACATTTGATACATTTAGATCATTTTAACTTCTATTAACAATCTCAGTAATAACAGAGGCAGATTTAGATCTGTGTCATCGTTCCGATGTTCACCCACGCTTACAGTATTAGTTACAACTCTTTTCCAAACAATAAGAAGGATTTTATTTTTAACTGGGACTTCTAAAGGGACTTGTGTATCAAAAAGGGACTTAAAACATGAACAATGTCTTTTTTTCAGCTACTACAAGTGAGCAGTGTTGTGTCAAAATAAACAGGCCCATGTTTCATGAAGAGAAATGAAAAAATTGCCAGCATATCAAACACTTTCAATCAATCAATGTTGTTTTAGGTCTATTGTCATATGTCAGTGTTACTAAAATGTTCACCTGTGCGGGTTTTTCCTGGCCTGCTGTTGGCCTGGGTTTGGTAGTTGCCGTCCTCATTCTGGACACACACCAGGTGAGAGTCGGCATCTAAGCTAAAAGTGGCTCCGATACTGATGACGTGTTCGTTGGATGTATTTATCACCTTCTGCATCTGAAAGTCAAAACCATTTGGAAAAAAAAAAGTGAGTCTGAATTGAAGTCAGTTCCAAGTTTCTACAAAAAATAAAGGTTTCAGATTATATTATACATATTCTTTGTACAGTGGGTTAACTAGAGCTGCATTTAATGTCGGACAATCAAGTGAATACTAAGGAGACCCTTAGTATATCATTTAAATAAAATTTGCAAATTGAGATTTTAAAAATGACAAGTCCTTTCATTTTTGTATCTAAAATCATAGTTCATTCACTCATCTTCTCTCATTTATCTGTTGGCAGCAGTTTCCACGACCATCACTGCATCATACTGTGAGCCTTCCTGTGGGTGGTGAGCCCACAGGAAGTTATGTGGGTTGGATATTCTCAGAGCCCCTCAGTGGCAACCTGGGAGCTGGTGGATTTGAACCTGAAGCCTAGCAGATCCTACTCAACATCTGTTTGTGCAGTTAATACCATCAGTAGGCCTTATAATGCTATTGTGCCCGTGTGAAAGCTGCTGTCGTACCTCATTGAAGCTGCTTTTAGGAATATTGATGTAACTGTGGCCCATCTCCATGTGGATCTGCAGACCCTCCACCACTGACAGACTGTACTGGTAGTTCCTCAGGTCCTGGAGACAAAGAGTGGAACGTAGGTCGGAGTGACGTTAAAAGTGCCGTCCACTTGTGTGCGCACATGTTTTGTTACTTACAGCCAGTAAATTCATAATTGTGTGGCCCGTCTCTCGATACACTGATTCACGAAAACGAACACTGACCAGAGGAGTGGGATACACTGGGAAAAAAAGGATACAGTTGCAGTGGATTATTGTTAAATTGTTTGTCGGCTGAAAATAGTATTTCTACAGGGTTTTCTCTAAACGCTTCTAACATAAACAAGTGTTAATAACTCTTAATTTCGATGAGACAAAGGAAAATTTTATTATTTTACGACCAAAAATGTCAGACATATCTTTGATAAAAACAAGATTTAAACAAATTTCTTTGGAAAGCAAAGAAAACTCAAAACATTGATACACACCATTGTATTTAGCACCAAGCCGCAGGAGCAGCCTGAGGGGAAAGACTTTTGCCCAGGGCACCTCCAGTTTCTGAATGAGAAGGCCAAACATAAAAGGCCGAGGGGGCAAAGTAAGGCCATCTAGTGGCTGAAAGGTGGGAGAGAAGAAGAGCATGCCAGCGTGATCCTTGCTGCCCAGGAAGCTGCTAGTGAAAGTCACATTACTCATCTCCTCCACAAATTTGCCTGCAATAGAAAGCAAACGGGACTGTAGCGTTTCCATGTTCCATGTGCAGTCGTCAAAAGTGCAGAGAGAGTTTACCTTTTTGGGCATCTTGGTAAATGGTGAGATAGAGCGTGAAGAGGTCTTTGGGGAGAGACTTCTCCTCAGGCAAACACTCCACCAGAAACACCAGCTCTCTCTGCCCGAGGGATTGCAAACCATTTGAACCAAAACACCAGCACTGACGACCCAAGTCTAAGAGAAGGAAGAGATGGAAAAAAAAGAAATAAGGGCAACGATCGTCTGAATGTACAGATTCTCTTAGTGATTTCTCATCTCACTGACTCACATGTTACCAGTTTTACATTGACCAACAGGTTGGCATTGAGGACAAATGCCAGAGGTTGTGGTCCTCCTTCCTCTAACAGGTGTAGAATCTGGCACAGGGCGGGATTTTCCTCTATCAAGACATCTACAGAACAACAGACAAGAAAATACATGTGATATTACAGGAACAACAAGCTTTTTTTGTCAATTATTGTAAATAAAATTGCATTATGAAAAATGACAAAAAAGAAATTGGTCCATAATATCCAATTTTTGGTTAAGCATGAGCATTGTCTTGTTTTCACAAGTGTAGATGTTGCCCTCTAGTGGACACAGATGATATGGAATATATTTATATCCTAAATCTCTGTGATGTAAAGCAAGAGTCAAACACGGACCTCCTTCACTGTCCTCTCCAGTGGTAAAGAGCAGAGGTGGCAGCTCATCATTGTCTGGCAGCAGACTGGGCGACCTCTTCACTAAAGAGCCCATCCCTGAAAGGAGACCGTAATCCCAGGGACCGGACACACGAGGGCGTAAGACCTCTACCACTCCAGGTGTTTCAGTGAAGGAGGAAGAAGAGGAGGAGCCACTGACCCCTTCCTCTGACCCTGCTGGGCTGGACTGAAAGGAGATGGTTAATGTCATTACAGTGACATTTAATTGAAGAGTAATAATTGAAATTACAGACCTGTGAAAAAACACAAACGGATATTTATGTACATGTCTTGATTTTACTGAGTCATCACTTCTGTTCAGTTGTGGCAGTTGGATAAATGACACCACAGCAGACACACAAATCTGTGATCGGAATGAAATGTGATGCAAAGAATCACTTTTCATTTACGTTTGACGGGAAACCTGAACAGGGAGCAGTTATGAATCACCTGACCTCTAGGGAATATTCAACATGCAGTGGTGGAACAAAGTATTCAGACAACACATGGAGCTCTATGTTGTTTGTTGACACTGATACTGACTCTGTTGAGAACTGACAGTTTGAAACTGTCAAGAACTTTGTTTTTTTTGTAAAGTATAAGTATAAATATAATATACAAGTATAAATATACAGTCATTAAAAAATAAAATGTGTTTTTCTTTGTGCCTGCCAAACCGTTTTAAACACAAAGCAAATTTACACAAATATTTCACTGTAATATTTGCAATTGTGTGACGGTTTAGTGGAATGTCTGAAAACTTTTTTCCACAAGTGTAAAAAGAAAAAACATCTTTTTTATGTAGCACCTTGACACCTGACATTCAGGCTTTAATTGTTTCAGAAATAGTCTACAGTTTGCCTATACTCCAGCTGTGGTGGTGTGGCACACGGTCCTTACTGTGGTCTGGTCTGACATGCTGCCACTAAACTCCTGGGAACCTCTGCGGCTGGTCACTGACAGCTTGGTAGTGTCAGCCACCTCTCCATTTGGTAAGATGCCATCGGCAAACCAAACCCGCTTCTGCTCACGAGGACAACCTGAGCAAAGAGATAAAAAAAAATAGGATTTTGTTCAGAGTGAAAGAACAGTGATTCCAGTGTCTGGACTAATATAAAGTGACCATACCGTCATTGTTTGGGTGTTTGAGGACAGACACAGGAACCATGACAGTTGGAGGAGGTGAGTTTAAAGTGCCGGCAGCACGTGCCTGCTGCAGAGGTGGGATGGTGCTGCAATACTCGGACGGGATGTTGGGGTTTGGACTAGGACCTGTGGGGCTCATCATCCGCTCCAATGCCTGGGCTATAAGAAGTTAGACGTGAATGTTAATCCTGTTGCCTGTTACACAGTTGAATAAGTTTTAAGTCTTGAAAATATGCGTGTATGTATTCCCACCCACAGCAGTCAAACTCAGGCCCAGGGGCCAAATCTGGCCCACAGTGTAAATATATCTGGTCCGTGAAATAAAATCAAATGTGTACCAGACTTGACCCACCAGTATGTAGACCTTACATACTATCAGCATTTATTATATTGATAATGCATGTTTTTTGTTATTGCACATACATTCTGTTTTGTAAATAAAGATTACATTAAAAAGGATCTGAAAAGACAACAAAGACACAGAATAAGATACAAATACCACTGATGTGTGAAATATGTAAGTAATTTCTCATGTGTTGATAACATCAAGCATTGGCTGTTCCAGATTCAACGTTTTCATATAAAAAAACAAAATTAAATATCTGAAGAGAAGGGAAAAGATGCATGTTTAGAGTCAATCCCTCAATATATTTTGAGTTGGGCCCCTGACTTGATGCCACTTTTAATTCTGTCCCATGGTGAAATTGAGTTTGATACCCCTGTCCTACACGCATCCCCACCGACAGAGAAAGTAGCAGGATTTCAAGGTACAATATAAAATCGACAAGAGACCTCACAACAAAAGCACAAAAACAACATTATCTCACATTTCAAATCGGTTTGAAAGTCACCTTTCCCACACTTTAGATACTGATAGCAATCATTGAAGCAGTTCCTAAAAAAGCTTCTTGAGTGTTTTCAAATGTGTTAAACTGAGAATATGTCCTACACCTTATGACAAACAAACAGGGATTTAATCATTTTAAGATCACGTGAAGTACAGTAGGAGCTGGAGTTCCCTGATATGTGTATCTGAACCACATGTGTTCCTGTGTTCTACAAGGAGCAGTCCAACAACATGAATCCATATGACACAGTGGACATGTTGTCTTGGGTTTGTGGAGAAAACCTTTGCTGTTTGACCAGACTGCATACAATGTTGATAGAAATAGAAAGACAGAATTTGACAGGAAGACACCGGGAAGCAGAGGTTGGACATGGGACAATGGCAATAAGGACTGGAGACTCAAAAACAATGCCGTAATTTCAGGTTTAATGGAGGACATTTCAGGTTTCTATTTAAAGCAAATGACATCATCAATAAAGTGTCCTACGTTATATTGATTAGGCTTCAAAGATTCATTGACCTGTAGTGTTTACTGACAGATACTGTGTGATTTACTTGAGCAAAAACCACCAGGTTAAACAAACTGCAGATAAACAACGTGTATTTACAGGTTTGTTTACAAAGAACCCTGGTCTGTTCAGGTATGACGAGGCACAGAAGCCTCTCAGGTCGAGAAACAAACTGCTCCAAGTGGAACTATTTATAAAGGAGTGACGTCCACACAGTGAACACGTAGCATTAACAGGCGCAGAGAACATGATGAAATTAGGTCAAAAGCATCATTAGCATCTAAGTAGGTAAACAAATACACAGCAGCACATCATCTAGTTCGCAACAACACAGCACAGTCAACCAAAAAGTTTCTTCTTACCTCATTCTTATCCTGCCCTCCATAAAACTCAACCAATTTAGATCAAATCCATGATTTTCTATCCCTCCATCTGTCTCTCCTCACTTGCATCCTGGAGCTGCAACACTCTAGATCTGTATCAGCACGCTAGCTTTGGGCTGGAATGTGCGTGGCGAGATTCACGTGCAGCTCAGCCCATGGAGAGGACAGAGAAGAGAGGAAGGAGGAGACAGGAGGACAGCGTCGCAGCCACTGAAGTAGATCCACCCTTCTTCCTCTTAATTTAGACCTTGTGTTAGCATCACATGGCTGCTGCGTTAAGTAGGTCCTGACACATAAACATAAAATCAAGGACAAATGCCAGCGTCCTGCTATAACTCTCCTCCCCTCTCCTCTCCTCTCTCCTCTTCTCTTCTGCCGTCTCACTCCATCTCCCCCCTCCCATCTGTCAGTTCACATTGGCACTGCAGTGCTTAACTGTGAAAAGGTGTCTCGGAATTTACTGCTCTTTATATTGGAGAGAGGGACAAAATGAAAAGAAAAAATCCTGGAGAAATAAACCAGGAGGAATTTGACACACAAACTGTGTTGTTTAGAAATAAGTGTTAGGGGACGAGATGAAAATATCAATGCTGCTCCAGGCTAACCTGTTTCTATCATGTGTATGCTTGAATAATAACTCTGGCCATCATCTCATCGGGCAGTTTTCTCAATAATCTAATTTTAATGTACTGTACGTTCACAAACAGGCAGTCTTTGGACGCAGGGAGGTAGTAATTAATATATTAACAAGAAAATTAATTTATGCCTATAGGATTTGTGTTAAAATGATCAGGCCTAGTTTGTTATTTATCAATCTGTATGGCATGTTGTGGTTATGGGTCTTTTTATTTATAATCCCTGTATCTGTCCCATCACAGTTGACTTATTGCTACAGAACCAAGCTACTTTTTTTTATCTTAACCATTTTTCTACATTATTTCACAAATAACAAAAATGTTTATTTTTCAATTCATGTTCCTATGTCATTGGAACAAAGAACAAAACAGAAGATCCCCAACAGTGGTAAACACCAGGTTGTGATCTAACACAAAACACAAAATACCACAGCTGTGTCTGTGTAGGTTCTCAGTCATCTAGGTCATTCAATCCAAAATGAGTTACTTCGAGGACAACTGGACATAGTGGACACAGAACGTCTTTTGAAGACATTTCACCTCTCATCCAAGAGGCTTCTTTGGGCTTCTTCAGAACTGAAGATTTCTTTTGGATGAAACCATATCCAATTGGCTTCGAAGTAACTAATTTTGGACCATAACTGTGAATTTCTAATAATCTTAGAAACTTAGAGGGCAACACGACATAGAAGGTTTCTTAAAGACATTTCACCTCTCATCCAAGAGGCTTCTACGGTTCTGAAGAAGCCTGAAAAGGCCTCTTGGATGAGAGGTGAAACGTCTTTAAGAAACCTTCCATGTCCAGTTGCCCTTACAGTAACAGTTTTTTGGATTGAATGACCAGGAGGACTGAGAATCTATACCATAAAACCTCTATTATCTTAAGCCCATTGCTTTGCAGCAGAAATTAGCTCAAAAGTTTGTCATTGTTTTAAATATATTAAGGCTAAAACAAAGATCTGTGCAACAGCTGGAGGTTCCTCTTAGACCAAACTGGACTCTTACCTTTGTGTATGGTATCGAAGCACAGCACACACACTCTGGCCTCTTTCTCCAGGTACTTCAGCTTACACTTCCGGCTACAGCAGACAGCACAGAAAACCTTAAATAAAAGTGGAGAAAAGAGAAATTGAAAAAAAATGTTAGCATCTGTAAAAACCAGGTAAAAACCACAGATGCTACATTATAGCGGCATTGTGATTGTCTTAGCTTCAACTTTTGAACACACAGCACAGCAAGGTCGAAACAGAAGCCTAAAATAAGAAAACGCTGACTCGACCTTCTTTGTAACTGTGAATTCAGAAAGTTACATTTGTCAGTGTGTACCTTTGCTTTGCTTAAAATACCATTTAGCTGCGGTCCCAAATTTCATAGGGCATATTGTAATTCAAACCAAAAATGTGTTTATGTGAGAGAACGGTGTGGAAAACGTTGACACGGCTTTATACGCACATTTATACCTAAAAGGCAAAAAGGAACATCTCAGCAGCATTCTTTTTGTCATTGGCCTTGATTTTCTAAATGTAATAATGTAATAGTTTTGATGAACAGATGATAACACACAAAAACTCCAAAACTCTCAGTTTAAAGTTGAGCCACGAGAAAATTTTACATCGTTTTTTTAAGCATCATCGAGTTTAAGCTGAACAATATCAAAACATATAAAGCAAAGAGACTAAAAGCTGTGCAACATATAAGGGAAATAAGACTTCCCTGACACCCCACATGTGTTTTTTCAACACTTCTCAATTTTCAAATAGCACATTAACACAGTTTGTGGCAGATACTATGTACTATGTTATAATAACACAATTAATTTTTTTATAAAAACTAGAGATGTAATTCTATTTCCAGATACTAATCACTGGGCTAGATTGAGAATCATACAGGTATAGGTCAGACTGTATAACATATGTTATATGTTAATGTAGAGAGTTATATATAGTTAGATATCCACTTTATATTGGTAATATATTTAGAGTTTTCAATCTAGGTAGATCACTTCAGCCTGGTCATTTGAAAAGTAGCTCAAAAGACAAAAAAGTGTGGACACCCCTGATGTATGGATAATACGCGTCTTAAACCACTACGTGGCGCAAATTCATCAATATAAATGAAGTTGGTATAGCCCATAATTTGGTCAGCATTGATAAATGTTCTCTGATAAATGAAATGTGGCTAACAGACCCACATAGGATCAGATCCTGTTTTGGAAAATATTATGGACAGTGATGATGTCATGTTTATAGTTTATAATGTGCCTGACTAAACAGCTGAGTCATGCTATTCCCTATAATGAATTGCAGTGGGTACTGTCACTGCTTTATTTTCAAAGCATCAGAACAAGAATTATTGCTTGTGAAGGCCAACAAAACACATTAGAAATGTTAAGTCTCCCTGTATCAGCTGAGATGAACTGAGCTCATGCTGGAAGTCTGATAAATGCACACATTTTTGATTATATTCGCAAAACCATGAATTATATATAATTCTTAAACAGAGAAAGCCTTTTGGTTTTTTTAAGCTATGAAGACTCAGTAAAAGACAAAAGACTGGACATACCTTCCCACAGGCTCGACAGTGATGCCTCCTCTTGGTAAACGTGAACCTCTGGTAACATTTCATGCAATTGGGGGCCTGGGCATCAGGCACCCATTCTGGCTGGCTGCACCCCAGTTCTTCCATCTCTTCTTGCTTCCAGTTTACTGACCAAGCCCCTTCATTGGGGGGCTCTCCCTGGTACGGTGGGGGTTCTGAGAGTTCATCATATCCTACGCTGCAATCCTGTTGCTCCTGAGTGACATAAATAAGGTTTGAATCTCTAGTTTTGGAATCGTCTTCTGTGAGACCTGAACTCTCGGGTGAACTTTCTTCATCCTCTGCTGCATTTGGCCAGTTTGAAAGCGTTTGCTCTCTGTCGTCTTCTTCTTCCCCTGCTGGTGGAGATCTTGCTGTTTGGCAGTGTAGCTGTTTTGGTCTTGCGCCTCCAAAGGAAGGCTGCTGATCGGGATTGTTAGTTTGCTGGGATGGAGAAGAGTGGCTGGTCAAAGAATGTCTTACACCAATATTTTCTGGTTCCTGAAAAGTTCTGCAATGCTTTTGCGGTTGTGATGAAGCACCGGGGTCAACACATGCTTCTGAAGTCACACACATTCTCCTGTCACTTTCTGGAAAAGCCAGACCTTCAAGCTCTTCCTGTTCATCCTCACCACAGTTTCTCTGTTCCTCATCCAAGAGCTCAGCCCCTGGATTTCTATTTGGTTCAATCAAATTGTCTGAACGGGAACAAGCTCCTGGATTGCTGCAAAAAGAGACACCCCTGGCCTGCTCAGCCTCTGTGTGGGCCTGTAGAAAGGCATCCAACTCCTCATCCGTCACCAAAAGCTCAGCCTGGTCGCTCTCTGGTAAATACTCAAAGCCGAACTCCGATTGCTCTGTTTCTGAATGATCAGAAGAATTAGGGTCTGGAGATAGAGCAGCAACAGCACCAGCAGCTTCAGCAGAGACATGTTGTTGTCCCTCTGGTGACAGTCTGCCATCTGTGCTCTGCTGACACACAGAGCCTGCTGGGTAAACAGGCTGCTCAGAGCAGGACCAGTCCTCTCTAGCCCCCCGTGCTGAAAGGGAGTCTGCCTCAGTGCTTTCGGAAACATTCTCCTCATCACTCGGCTCGGAATCTTGGCTCGGCTCTACTTCTCTAGTTGTCGACTGGCCCAGTGCACCACATATGGTCGCTGCTATCGGTAGACACGATAAACTGGTTGGTTTGTCAGAGGTAGCAGACTCTGGCTCCACAGAAGAAACTGTCTCTGCCTTACCTGGAGCTTCTTCTTGTCTTGCGTCTTCTGTAACTTCCCCAATCGTCCCAATACTGTTCAGAGCACATGTGCTGCCATCTTCCTCTAAATACCCTTCCTCTGCTCTGTCTGATAAAGCCGCCGTTTCACAGTCCGTGTTCTCTACTTCTTCTGGTCCACTGGTCTCCGTTAGCAGGGAGTCAACAGCGGATTCACCGTCCCTCTCTGCCGCTGCTGGGAGGATTACATCCAGAAGGCTGAGTGAGGCAGAGTAAGCACCACCTTGTTCATGGAAATCAAGACTGAGCAAATCATTTTTCCCTGAAGAAAGTTCTTTTTTAGACGGGTCTTCACAGCCGCCACTACCACTCAGACAAGCATTGTCCTCCATCACCACAGGGCTCTCAAAGTCAACAAGCAGGCCCTCATCCAACTCCTGTTCTTCCTCCATCTGTTTTTCGACCACATCCAATTCACTGAAGGCATCATGACTGTTGGCCCTGACCAAGATGGCGGAGCCTGTGTCGTTTACAAGATCACAGACTGGCTTTGGTGCTTGGTCAGGGCAAGGAGGGGCAGAGGTTTTAGCTGGTCTGTGATCTACAGAAGAGAGAAGATCTACTCCAGTAAGAGGCCGACCTTTCGTCTCGCCATCATTGTTGCTGCAGGCTTGACTCGAGGGGGGTTCGGGACAACTGGTGGAAGCACCGTAGTGAAGAGAATTGAGGTCAGGAAGGCTGGGTGGGAGGGTGGACGCCTTTGAAGACAAACACTGCGTATCCAGAGAGGAAAAGGCTTGTGTAGGGGGCTTGAGGAAAGCAGGTCTACAGTCAAGTTCCTCTGTAAACAATAAAAAGAAAAGAACTTGTAAAAGAGGCCAACAGATGTCATGCAGTGCTGTGCTATTATTCCTATTCCTGTTACCGTATTTTCACGACTATAAGGCGCATATTAACGTCTTAGATTTTTTCAAAATGTGCGGTGCTTGGGCTAACGTGTCTGCTGGCACGGTGGTTCGAGCTTTCGCTAAAGCCGGCATCATTTCCAGGGAGCCTCAGGACACAGTCAGTGACTCTGACAGTGAGGAACGTGAACCTGCTGTGTGTGATTTTGCGCATCTGTTCAATTCCGACACAGAGGATGAGGACTTTGATGGATGGTAAGGTGCTTGTTTTAGTATTTGTTAAATAAGTACTTGTTAAATTTAGTATTTGTTAAATAAAGCACAACCAAACTCAGTTTTGCTCCCGATCTATTTTTAAATACGCACGCTTGTGTGTGTGTTTGTGTGTGTGTGTTGTTGTCAGGCGGACGTACGTAGTAGTGGATGTGTATATAAAACCTGCGCCTTATCGTCAGGAGCGCCTTATCTGTGTGTTAAATACAAAAATGGCACACGTAACTAAGACTGCGCCTTTTCACACGGTGCGCCTTATGGTCGTGAAAATACGGTATTATGTGACAGAGATGAATGACTGTAGAAAGACCAGACTATTTCCTCCTTCATTATACACATATTTTGGTATAATACACGTAAACCTTAATCAACAACAAAGATATCTGTGTTCTCACTATATCACATCAGCAAACCTACAAGCAAAACTCATGTGAGGCCAAGTCAACTCAAGACATTATGATTTTCCCATTAATGCATTTTTTTTTTCTTACTAAAGTACGTCCATTATTACTCATCGTATGACTAGCTGACATTGTTTTGATCAGCTCTAAGGCAAACTAGCAAAAATAACAACATATTTGAAAGCACAGAACAAGTAGATTGGTCCTATAACATTGATAATTCTAGAAAGACAGATACACAGATAGATAGACCTGACAAGCAAGATTAAGAAAATGATTAAACAGAATTCACCTGTATTCAGCTCAAAGTCATCGAGGAGTTTGTCCAAATCACACACAGCTGCCTTGAAGTAGCTATCCATGCTGTACTGAAACAGAGGCCTTTACAACCCGTCCAATCCTAAAAAAAGGAAGAAAATTCACAAGTGAAAAGAGTATTCCTAAATCCACCAAAAAGATATAAAACACTATAGTTATTTAATATTGTTTATTAAAAAAAAGTCAATAATATATTTTGTCTTGGTAACTGAGTAATACAAAAGATTTAATAATTTTTTAATACTGACTTTTAGAACTTTAGGAACTTAAATAATAGAACCCTTTTAGTCCCTCCTAACTTGTGTTAATGAACTGACTGGTACTCTGTTAAAAATTAAAATAAATCATTTGTAGTGGAAAAGATTAACTTCAAATACAGTTATTTAAAAGTACAGATCACTTCTCATTTTTTTAAAGTTTGCGTCAAAGATTGTGGAGTAAAAACTAAAATGTTTGAAAAAAGTTTTTTCAACTTATTTAGGACGTACTCAATTTGCTACAAACAGATAACTGAACTTTCACAGAAGAAAAAAAAAATAACCTGTATCATGTGATCCTGACAGTTAACACATTCATTCCACAGCTATCTCTAAGCACTAGATACTACAGAGGAGGTAGAAGCAAGATAAAAGGGGCCATCTGTCTAACTTTATTTACTTTTCTAATTTAAATTACACACACACCTGCTTCTCATTTTAACACTGATAATAACAAATTAATAGCTTCTTGTTTTTGAGTCTTGAAGAACACCACCTGAGGCAAAAAGTATGACTATCCTTCTCCAAATTACATAAAATGTTCTGTTATGTTTATTGTGGCCTGTAGCTATTTGGTTAAGCGAGCTGCTACACATTACACAAGTGTTTTTTTGGTTTAGGGTGGACACTAACACCTAGCATGTGTCAGTCTGGTCTTGTTGTTTTGTTGTTTTGTTAAAAAACAACAAATGGTAAAAGGTTGACAAAGCCTTCTGTCACGTTTGATAGTAAATAATAAGCTCTGGAAACTGTTCTGACTGTTGTCTGAATGTTACAGCTTCCAAATTCCCCATAACCTGAAGGAAGAGGAAGTACAGGAGACATTTAGATAAAATCACATGTTTGTTGTGGTGGATTACAGTCACAAAACCTGACAGGTCGGATATCAGCTGTGTCATACAGGGATGAATAATTTCAATATGATTCCTTGGTCCCAATACACCTACCACAACGGAGAATAATGACAATAAACTAATAGTGTTTATCGTTGACAGTCGTATCAACTACGACAACGACCAAGTCACACAAGACTGTATTCCGTAGTAAACATCACTGGAAACGGCCAATAAAGACATATTTAATATTATTCACCACTACGTGAAATACTTCACAACAAAAATACAGCCTAACAGACAGTTATTATGTGAATCAAACTTTGGCCCGCAACTTTTTCCAGAAGTGCCACAGAAGCTAACTTACCTGCATTATCCATCAGGGAGTTATACGCAGCTGCCGATGGAAGCAGACGACAACACGAACCGTCATTTCTTCCTCGAAGAATGCGCTTTATTCGCGATTCTCAGGACAACGTAGACTCAAGTATTTATTCCGGTCTTCCTGTGCAAGGAGCGAGTGCCGTTAAAAGCCTGTTAGCTGTGACTGGAGGACAATGGCAGCCTGTAGTTTGCAGTGGGTTCACCCGGTCTGTTTGGAATCCTTCTTCCACCAGCGCTCTTTTATTCCACAGCTCCGAGACGAGGCTTACGTTCGCCCTCCGTTCACATATAGGAACAAACGTGTCCGATGTCATTCCCGTCTCATCCCCTGAGTCTGAGGACACGGAGAGAACTGACAGTAGAGAGGGCTAGAGGGAGCTGCTAGCTCGGCTCGGCTCAGTTCAGATGGAATATTGGAGTTTGGAGTGGAGAGAATTCTGCACTCAGGCCGCCATCTTGATTAGACTGTCATCCGGAAGAGGTCACCAATTGTGTGTGTGTGTGTATATTTTGTAAATATATATATACACACACACAAAATGAGACATTGTTTTATATATGATATAAATATAATAACAAATATGATTTATATATAAAATATATATTTATATGTATATAAATATATATTTTCTTCATGGGTGCTATATACATATATATGTATGTGTATATATATATTTTTTTAACATATAAGTACATCCATGAAGTCATAAGTATTTGTAATAGACAGACAGACAGATAGACAGGCAGACAGATAGATATACAGGCTAGACCATATAGACAGACAGGCAGGCAAACAGAGAGACAGGCAGTAGGTAGGCACTAGGCAGACAGATAGACATGCATACAAAAAGACAGGCAGGCGGGCAGAGAGATTGACAGGCAGGCAGGCAGACAGACAGACAAACAGACAGACAGACAGACAGACAGAAAGACAGACAGACAGATAGAACGACAGATAGATAGATACAGTAGATAGATAGAAAGACAGACAAACATACGGACAGACAGACAGACAGACAGACAGACAGACAGACAGACAGACAGACAGACAGACAGACAGACAGACAGACAGACAGACAGATAGATAGACAGACAGACAGACAGACAGACAGACAGACAGAGATAGATAGATAGATAGATAGATAGATAGATAGATAGATAGATAGATCTTTTCATTTAAAGTCTGTTGTTCAAGTACTATAGGCTGATAAAAAGGTAGTGTAAAAAATATAAAACATAAAAGAGTAGAAGTGAATATATTTTTATATTATTATACCTCCAGCACAGGAGATGGTGGCATTGACCTGAAAAATATTGATAGAAAGACAGACAGACATACGGACAGACAGACAGACAGACAGACAGACAGACAGACAGACAGATAGATAGATCTTCTCATTTAAAGCCTGTTGTTCAAGTACTATAGGCTGATAAAAAGGTAGTGTAAAAAATATAAAACATAAAAGAGTAGAAGTGGTTTTATATTATTATACCTCCAGCACAGGAGATGGTGGCATTGACCTGAAAAATATTGTGTTCGCCATCATAAAAGAGAGAAGAAGAAGGAATAGGGGGCAGCATTGAGAACAGTGCGCGCAGTCTTTTTCAACAGCCCAAATCAATAGAAGTAGAGAAGGCAAAGAAACAGGAAGGAGACAAGAACGGAGCCACGATGGCTGCGACCAGAAGGTTAAACAAGGTAAAATATATACTTTTATACTGGATTAATCCTCCTTACATGGGTTGAACTGTTTGTGTTGGTTATCGGTCTGTCGAATTACAAAGATCTGCCTTTGGTTTATGATACAGTTAAAAAACGAAACCATAGCGACAGCCGACAGACGATGACGGGGGTAGAACTAGTTATGCGAAGGCTCCGCCGCGGAGTGATTCAGCATAAAAACCCACAGCTACATTCAGCCACACTTTGTCTCCATATGTGAAGAGAGTGACATTTAAAAGGTGAACGGGTTCTGCTGTCACTGGACGGAGATGTGGTGTCGAAAACACGGAGACTTCAGAGCTGGGGTGTGACATTAGAAGGCTTTTACTGGCGCTATTTTACTGAAATATCTTTATTCAATGAGCACCGCTCTCCCCTGTCATGTCAAATTTAGATTTCTGTCGTAAAGTGTGTTAAAGCAGTCTAATATATACAGGTAAGGACGTCAAATGACCGGTTTTGGTTCCGAAAAATAGTAACGTCATCTATAACAATATTCAGTGAATGTTGAAATGAAACCACCTGCATTTGAACAGTTAGTTTCCTTAGTGCTGGGTGTACTGTAATGCTGATGAAAATATTTATATTTGTGTAGGGTTACATCTTTTGTATTGTTTCAGACTTAAAAAAAAGTTTAAATAATCGGAGGAGAGTCCGCTTCAAGTCCCATCCTCTCACTTTCACTGTGACACAAACAGATTTGGTTTTGATTCTGGTTGTGTGTGTGTGAATGCTCAGAGTTCCCACCGTCAGTGAAGTATCCGGTCACCGCCTCAGGACTTCTCCTAATACCCCGCAGGAAGTAGAAGAACTTGTTATCGTGGTTGCTCCTCCCAGTCTTAGTCGAAAGCATCTGTAGTTGTAAATGCTGCAACAAATGTTAAAACAAATGACATATTAAAGAAGTTACACAGAAGTAAATAAACAAACAACACAAGGAGCAGCAAAGAGCAAAGCATCTGTAAATAAAGTGACTTTTAAACATTTTGATTCGTTAAAACATTTAGGACAAACCATCTTATCACTGTTAGCATGCAATACTTCTACAAACCACATTATAATTGGATTAATAATAATTTGATCATAACAATTCATGTTACTATTACACATTAATTGGGAAGGGAAGAATAGGAAGTCTGTTTATTTTCCATTCTTTTCTTTTTGGCTTGTTTTCAGTGTTTGTCACAGGGAATCAACATTTTCCGTCTTCCTCTGTCCATCGAACTACCTCCATGTCCTCCCTCACTGCATCCATCAATCTCCTCTTTGTCTCCTACCTCGTAGCTCCATCCCTAGGATTGTTCTTCTACCACTGTCCCTCCTCTGATGTCCAAACCATCTCAATCTGTCTTTTCTCTCTTTCGCTTTTTTCCCAAACCTTCCTGTCTGTCTTGTCCCTCTAATGACCTAATTCCTGATCCTGTCCATCCTTGTCTCTCCTAAAGAGAATCTCAGCATCTTTAACTCCTCCACCTCCACTCCTCTAATCCATCCGTCGTGGCTGGTGTCACCACTGTCCTGTAAACCTTTCCCTTCACCTTTGCTGACTCTCTTCTTTTACAAATTTTCTATTCTATAAGTTCTTTTCAGTTCAACAAACTACAGGTCCAAGTGGACAATGATTAAATGTTAGTTATGAAGTCATCAGTTATTGTTTTGGCTCCAAATTTAATAATGTGTTTCTTGAATTTTTTAGATCACAATTAAAAAAACAAATCCAGAATTTTGACATAAGCTTATTCATGAATTCATCTTCACCTGCTAATTCGTTACCACATGTGTGTCAAACTCAAGGCTCAGGGGCCAAATGCAGCCCAGCATTTCATTTCTGTGTCCCGCAAGAAAAAGGTTTTATTGCACATCAATGTTCTTTGCTCATATAAATAATATTAAATTGCTTATATTAGTACAGACTCACATTAATGATAACTGTCAATTCAGAGTGGGTGGTGCTTTGGGCAGAGCACCTCTGTGGCAAACCTGGCAGCTGGTATATTCGAACCGAAGCCGCTGCCGTCCTTACTTTGATTTACTTACAATGGATTTTGCATCATCACTTGGCACCTTCTGTTCTGTTCGGCTCATGAGTTTGTTTCAATGTGGTTGTTTTGACAGGAACTCGTCGATATCCGTAATTCTGGGCCGAAATATTTCCGCATCATTCACGTGGATGAATCAGATATCCTCACCTGGCAAGGACTCCTTGTTCCTGTAAGTTAACCTCAAAACATAAGAACTGTGAAGGCTCTGAGAAGTCTTGACTTGAACTTTGTTGGAAGTACCTTTTTCATAGATTGTTCAGTTCTGGTCTGTATTTCTGACAGTAAAACTACCATGTCCATGTCCAAGTTATTATCACATGTAGAGTAAAAATAGAGGGATGTGATAGAAGTGTCAGCTAAGGTGAAGGGCAAGGTTTACCGGACGGTTGTGAGACCAGCCATGATGGATGGATTAGAGACACTAGGAATAGGTAGGAGACAGAGCTGGAGGAGTTAAAGATGCTGAGGTTATTTTTAGGAGACAAGGATGGACAGGATCAGCAAGGGGAGATAAGAGGGACACCACAGACAGGAAGGTTTGGAGAAAAAAACTAGAGAAGACAGATTGAGATGGTTTGGACATGTTCAGAGGAGGGACAGTGGATACATTGGTAGAAGAATGATCCTAGAGATGGAGCTACCAGGTGGGAGACAAAGAGGAGATTGATGGATTCAGTGAGGGAGGACATAGAGGTAGTCGGAGTCAGAGTAGAAGATTCAGAGGACAGGGGGAGAAAATGCAACCCCTGAAAAAGGAAGGAAAGGGTCAAGACGAAAGGAGAAGACTGAAATAGAGTGAAAACAGTGGAAGTTGAGAGTAAAAAAGAGTGTTGTTGTTTTTTTCACCCAGGATTCCCCTCCTTATGACAAAGGAGCATTTAAAATTGAAATTATTTACCCTGTGGAGTACCCTTTTAAGCCGCCCAAGATCACCTTCAAGACCAAAATCTACCATCCCAACGTGGATGAAAAAGGTCAAGTCTGCCTGCCCATCATCAACGTGGACAACTGGAAGCCAGCCACACAGACATCTCAAGGTGAGGAAGAAGACTCTCCATTCATACACTTAGGACAGATTCAGTGACTTCAGTGAGAACAGAGCAGGAATTAGACCATCGTAAAGAATAAGTTGTTTTGTCAAATCAACCTCAAAATATGAACTAACATCTTAGACATAGCACAGCCCTGACTGAACAGAAGAGTAAAGTACACACCTGCTGTCAAAGGGAGAGGATGCTGGGTACAATTCCCATAGTGCTTTAAGGGCAGTTGTGGCCTAGAGGTTAAGAAAGAAGACTTTATTGAGGCTTTCAGGTTCGAGTCAAGTCCACCAGCTGCAAAGTTACCACTGAGGTACTCTGTGAATGTCCCTAGACCAGGGGTCTCAAACTCAAATAAGTTGAGGGCCGCCACCCTCACTATCATTTCACTGAAGGGCCACGTCAGCTTTCAGTGTTCAATACTAAAGAAAAAAAATAATATATTTTTTTATTATAAATTAAGTCTTTTTCCCATAGGTTCTGTGTAATACAAAACTGAACCAGAAGGAGACTGTGGATCAGGGTTTTGAGAACTATAGGCTTTACCATAAAATGTTGGGAACAATTTAATAAATAAATTCAACTTTCACATCAAGGTGGGGCTGCAGAAATTTCACGGGCTGCTAATTACCCATGGGCTGCAAGTTTAAGACCCCTGCCGTTGACGCTACTCCCAAGTTACTAACTGTTCACTTTGGTTACGTTATAGACCGAGGTCAAATTTCATTGTGTGTATCACTATGTCACAATGAGGAGGATTTCACTTGCCCTCCTCCGTGATAATATGAATCTTACTTAAAAAAAGAAAGAAAAATGTTAAATGTTCTGCTAAATGTTCATTTCTATGTAGTGACTAGTTTCCTCTCTGTCCCACAGTGATCCAGAATCTTGTCGACCTGGTGAACAGCCCTGAACCTGAACATCCCTTAAGGGCAGACCTGGCTGAGGAGTACACAAAAGACCTTGTCAAATTTATGAAAAATGCGGAAGAATTCACAAGAAAACACAGTGAAAAGCGACCTGTGGACTAAGGACACCAGACTGACGCTCGAGGCCCCCTGGCCTCCTTTTTGGTTTCTGTTCAGAGTTCACCCTGAATCGCTGCTCTTGTCTTTTAAACTATGTCGATGCCCTGATTTTACATTTTTGCATTGTTATAGAGCTGCAACAGTTCTGTAATGGAGGCTTGTGTTACTGATTTACTTTGCCAAAAAAAAAGGGTGAAAAAGGCAAAAAAAAAAAAACATCCTGGTGAATGGGCATCTCCTGGCCTTTAGCTGTCGTTCTTTGTTTTGTCAATGAATTCTTTCTACTGATTTCTTTTTAGAAAAACATACTTAGTCAGAGGTGGTGTGTGGACTGTACTGTATAACGAAAGAAATAGTCAACATGCTTTTCTGCTTACTCTATTGCTCGATGTCTCTTCAGAGTAAACATCAATAAATGCAAGTGTTTGAAGATCTTAATGTTTGTTTTACATCCATAACCATTAAATTGCCACTGTACCTTTCAGAAGTCACTGGCTGCAGGTATTATGTATAAAAATCATCATGTGGGTAGAAATTTATAGATTAAAATAAACCCCAATCATTTCATTTTTTCCAAGATTCTCAGAGATGACAATAAAGGGTCTATCAAATAAGATTGTAGCTTCTTTGGTTGTCTACATACAGCAATCCATTGTGTTACTGACATTAAATTCGCTATAAATCAGGTTGGGGTTTTTTTGTACATTTTTTGCAGATGACTTTGTGAGTTTAACTATTGAGGCTAACTATTTAGACTTGTTTAAACACTGACAGAATAAGAATAAAATGTCCTACAAAATATGGGCTTGTTTTTTTTTTATTATTTATATCTCACCTATGATGATACACTAAAACACGAAATATAAAACTTACACCATTTCACAACAGAAATGGCTTGTGTGTCAATTTGGAGTTTTAGGTCAACTGCTTAGATTTATTTTTCTAGTTGAACAAAACATCTGGGTCATGTGACTAAACTGCCTTGGAAGAAAGTGTCTGCTAATTGGAAAACACTTAAACATTTTTCTGGCTGACTTTTAGCTTTTAATCTATATTTTGCTGCTCTCATCAATCTTATCAATTCTTGGTTAATGCACATTAATAATGCCTTGTCTTGATGCCTGCAACACAGACAGAACAAACATGTTATAAAATGAAATTATAATTAATTATAACATTCGCTGCTGTCATTTATGGCACTACTATTGAAAAAAAATGCATTAATACATTTCTAGGGCATACCACGTTTTTCACCCTGGCCAGTTATACTTCCCTACATGAGTGTAAGTGTGAAAATAACTTGCAAAATGATATATGTAATTATACAAGTTGAGCCTGACTATAGGTTGCACACCAGGGGTCTCAAACTCGTGGCCCGTGGGCCACTTGCGGCCCGTGGAACAATACTTTTGCGGCCCCCACCTTGATGTGAAAGTTGAATTTATGTAAAAAAAAGTGCGAAACCCGGTTCCCGATAAAAACGGTATGTAAAAGTTTTCATTGTGCAGAGAAAATTTTTATGTGGTCAAGTCATCATGGGTGTGTATCTGAAAGACAACATAAGAAATAATGTAGTTGCTTTTACAAAAAAAAGGATACAAGGTCCAGCATGGCGTTCATTCCAGTGAGGAGCAGCTGTGACATCTGGTCAGCTATGTGGGTAATAGCAGTATCCAGGGTGAAATAGTTGGAAAGAACTAAAACTGCAACAGGGTTGTTTTTAATATACTGGCTTTATTGAAATTCAGGACGACAGTATGAACCTGAGGTAGAGGTTTTCACTAAGAGATGATTGGCTCTACGGCTAGGCTACACACAAGATCTGTAGTCTCTGTAGGACTCAAAAAGATGACAAACATCTCTCTAAGTTGCTCCACAGACGTTGCTGTAGAGCCAACTCGGCTTTTTTATTTCCTAAACTGAGCGATGGGAGCTGGGACCTTGATGTCCTGGTTCTTCTCCAGTCTCTTCTCACATTCAATTAGGTAGTTGACACCATCAACCAGCAGTTGGACCAGCTCCACCTTCAAACACAGCAAGCAAACATGTCACTTCAGATTCCTGTCATTTTATGTTACGAATCAAAGCAGGGGGCAGTAGTGGGGGCCTAATGGTTGTAGAAGCAGCCTTGGGTTCAAAAGGCATAAGGTTTGAATCCATCAGCTGCCATGTTGACACTGAGGTGCTCTGATCATAGCACCGTGTGGACCTACACGGGCTCACCACCCACAGGAAGGCCGACAGTATGGAGCAGTGTGATTTGGGTGGCAGTCATGGAGACTGAATGAAGGAACCAATCAATCAAGGTGGATAAGAGTCAAATGTCAGGTGCCCACTGAACAGGAGACAGGTTCATCATCTGGCCTTGGGCACCGGATCGGTCAGGCTACAGTTGATAATCCATTCATTCATCTTCATCCTCTTATCTGTAACCAGGTTTTAGGGGCAGCAGTCTCCACAACTGCCACCCAAGTCACACTGTAAGCCTTCCTTTAGGACAGGCCTGGACAATAATTTTGACTCGCGGGCCACAGGTGGTACTAAAATATGAGTCAAGGGTCAAGTCAGGATCAGAAATATTGAGTATTTCCGTGAACAAAGATAAATAACGAGTGAAGTATTATATAAAGGCAACATGCTCTAAAGCCTTTTTTAGCCCATCTATTGGCGAAATAGGGGTTTTGCAGGAAAAAGGTAGAAACCTAAAGATAATATAAATTAAAAGCATAATTTGGACAGGTCTGGCGGGCCGGATTATAACGCCAAATGGGCCGCATCTGGCCCCCGGGCCTTAGTTTGCCCAGGTCTGCTTTAGGAGGTGAGCCCGCTGGAACAGTTGAAAATTTTGATAATCTTACCAGACACTTTGACCAATATGGGGCCAATACTGATCATGAGTATTGGATCAACTGCAGATCCATGGCTGCTACTTCCTCTCAAAATTTCTGTTGTTTTTGGAGCTGAAGTCCCCTCTGACTCACCTCAGATTTGCCCAGACGGTCATTGTTGGAAATATCGAAGGTATCTCCAGTGGCAGCGGTATCCACGCCTCCTGTGCCGCGTTTCTGCAGACGCAGGTTGTCCAGGATTTTAGAGAAGCGTGGATCCTGCAAGATGAAGGTGAGATCCATGAGAAGAATGGATGAAATTGACTGGCATCTTTTCAGAGTAAAGTGCCCTTTCTACAAGCTGTTTTCAAGCTATTTGATTAATTTTCAGTGACCAATGAGTTCCACAACTCCGTAAACACCAAAATTTTCACCAAAAAAATCCCTATTTATTATCTAAAGAATTAATGGCATTAAACATTGAGATTTGGCAGCCATAGAGATGAATCCAAGAATTGGAAGTCCAATATTATTAGCCAACCAATATTATCAGCTCGGTATCCGTTGGTATATAAATATCAGTATCGGAAAATTAAGTGTTAATTAAGTGAACAATATCTGCAAAATCTGATATCGGCAAAAATTTGTATCAGAAATCCCTAGTTCTTAGCTAAATTAGTTTCAGAGCCATTGTACAAAATAACAATACATTTTTTTTATTTTCATCTCATATCACACTTTATGGGGACAACTATTGGGGTATTGTATAAGTATAAGTATTAGAGTACACATAGATAACGTTGAAGGACTGTTGTGCAAAGGTGCAACACAGTACCTTGCTGAGTTTCGGCAGGCGTACGTGCACCCCCGCCCTGAGACCAGTGCCCAGGTTGGAGGGACATGTCAGTATGTAGCCCAGACGTTCATTCCACATGAACTCCCAGCCTCTTTCCTGGATCAGGTGTTCAACCTGAGGAACGTCAAATCGAAAATCATAAAAGTATTACTGCATCATTCTAAATTAATCTTCCACAACTTAATACTTTCACAGCTGATCCAGAGATTCCAGCAGAACTGGACAGAAACTCAGCAGACGCAAGCAGAATTTTGCATTTTTCTTAAAAGGTTTTTGTAGTTTCATCAACTTTAAGACCTGGCTACAGCAGTTTCTTTTACGCATTGATACTTGCAAAACAAGAGACAAATACCTGGCAAAAAAAAACTATAAATTGCCAGTAGAAAAAGCAATAACAAGAAAATGGGGCAAAAAGACCTTCAAAGCAGGGAACAATGGATCCTAATAATAGAGGAAACAATGAAAAAAACTTATCATCTCAGACTGACTGAAAGAAGAACAGCTGGAAGGTAAGAGACTGAAGTGAACTAATTATGAGACCTGGACATCAGCAGACAACTGAGAAGACAAGTGATATAGAGGACAGAACTACCAGAGTGGGCAGATAAAGAAGAATGAAGCTCCAAAAGAGACAACTTGTGTTATTATTATTTTACATTATTAGTATTTTTATAGATTTTTTTGTTATATCATTTTGTTCTGTTTGTTTTCTTCTGTTCTGCTGTAAATGTAAAAAATGAATAAACGTTGTTATCAAAATTTCCATTTACTTTTGTGCTTAAAAAGCATTTTCCAATCTTAAAAAAATGTAAGCAGTAAAATGTAGAAAGAAAGAAATGAGAACACATTACTGACAGCATTGTTTACCTAGAGGACATTGAACACAGCATTTAACAGACGCTTCTGTTCCTCATTCTGATTGGCTCATCATCATAGCATCTCTCAGTATGTTCCCTGGTCTGTTGGCCACTTTACTCTGCATTATATGGTGTTATATGGTGTTATATGGTGCGTTACTGTAACCATACTATATTTAAAAGAAGCTGTGGTGGTCTAGATTTGGAAGAACCAGACTCGGGCCAGAGGGTTTTAGGTTTGAATCAATTAGCCATCTCCACAGTACCTGCTTCAGACCTCTGCAGAACCTCTCAAACACCCTCTTCATGTTTCCTCCCTTCTCCATGGAGATGACTCTGGTGTGGTCCTCCTCATTTATCCAGATCAGGAAGGTCTTCTCGTTGTTGTGCCTGTTGAGAGGTTCACTTAGAATCAAAGAATACAGAGCTCTCTGCTCATCACTGAACATCACAGACCGAGTTTATTAATAGCACTTGGTTTTGAGGGACATGCATGTAATCACATGACATTCAAGCATGCAGAAAACCAAGATCATATCCAGCTCCAAGGTTTGAAAGTCTCCAGGTTCATACCGACAGTTTGACTTCCTGTCTCGTGGACTTCCCCCTGAGACAGGAAGTCAAATTGTCATTTACAGTAAGTATAACCTGGACAAATACAAATGAAACCTATTTTGGTTACTTAACAAAAGTTGCTTTATAAAATTCCATCAATTTCTATTAGCCTGTTCTCCATATTTCACTTTGACTGTTTGGCACTGCGCTAACTCCCAGATGAACGCCACAGGAGCTGCGAACCATAGGTTGAACCCAAAAAGGTGTTGAGTCACAGACAATCACAGACCATAACTTTAGAACTCAAAAGTCTGAAATTCAGTGTCAACATACAGAATACTGACATAGATGACAGTTACAATTAGACAACACTAACACTGCCACCTACTGTCAAACATGTATTCTGTACAGACCATGAGATGAAGCCAACTTTTTAGGAAACAGCTCCTGGATTTAGTTCAGTCCAGCGCATGCCTTTTTGATCAGAACTTTCCCCGATTCAGATTTAGCTAGAGGTGTGCAAAAAAATTCGACTGACATTGCGATTCTATAAATCAATTTCAAATCGAATTCTGAGATTTTATCGAGTCGTGCACCTCTAGTCTAAAGGTTATGGTTAATAGTCACACAGCAGAGGAGCAGCAGAGCTGAGCAGCTCCTACCAGATGCCCCTGGCGTCTGGCCAGTCTCTGGCCATGAAGGCACAGGTCAACAACGGGGAGACAGGCTTGTCAAACAGGAAGTGGTCCTGAGGGCAGCAGGGACACAGGGAGTCAGGACTGGGTTCTTCAAATACCTCCAGTGTGAGTCACAGTAAAATACACTTGTACAGTAATCCCCACAGGAAACAGTAGAGGGCAGTAAGTGGAAATGATCTAAGCTACAGTACAGTTCCTACTCTGACGTTGCCTTACCAGATCCCTCTGGCATCAGGCCAGTCTCGGGCCATGAAAGCTGAGGTCAGTAATGGAGACACGGGCTTGTCAAACAGGAAGTGATCCTTGTTTCGTACGGCATGAAATGTCCAGAGGAGAGAGGTCAGCTGATATAGGCCTACATTTCTACCTGTGGTTAGATATCTACCATTTTATCTACATCTAGGTTCTAGTATCAGGGTACTTCTCTACAGGTATCTGTTATGCTACCTATAGAATTAAAATGGGAAAAAATACAATAGTAAAAAAAATACAGTCTTCAATTTTGTGTCAATTCCTAATTTAATTTAATAAAAAAAAAAGAAATATTTTTAATAAAATCTTAATATTTTTCTAAGGTGGTGTGCAATTTAATGATGCTCAGATCTGCATTTCTGGATGCAATACTCTGACTTGCCTACAGGAGCTACCTTCAAAAAGTATTATACTCCAGTGTGAATCTGGGCTATAAAACAAAACATAACCTATGAGGTTAGGGCAAACTAAGGCCTGGAGGCTGAATGTGGCCCATTGAGCTTTTTAATGCGGCCCACACACCTTGTCCATATTAAATTATTTTCACATATTGTCATTGTACTACCGCCTTTTCCATGCAATTCTGGTGTTTCCCCAGTAGAGGATGTTATAAAGGCGATTAGAAATTTTGCATGGTAGGTTTTATACATGACTTTCACATGACATTTATCTTAGTTACAATGAAATACAATGAAAGTCCCTCATGTCCAATATTAGGACAGATTGTGGCCTGCAAGTCAAAAGGTTTGCCCACGTCTGGGTCAGCACTCTATTCCAAATAAAATATTATACCCATATGGAATACTGTAAAAATCTTCTTTTTGTTATAACTACAATCAATACTACGTAGATATAAGTAATACATATTCCTACTACCACTACTCACATCAATCAGCTGCTGCTGCTCCTTCTCCGTCATCTCCCCAAGGCTGTAATAACGTCCAGCCAAGTCGTCCTTCAGCCCATCCAGGGCCTTGACAACCACGTGCTCCACCTCCCGTCGCTCGGCCCTCGAGCAAGCCGGCGGGAGGCTGAGTCCACGGATGCTACGACCAGTGCGGACGCGGGATGAAAGAACGTAATGCTCGTCAAATACACCATTGGTTATCTAAAAGAAATGTGATTTCAGGAGTTAGAATGGGTTGGACAGAGATTATGGTGCGACAACAGAGTTGTTATCATGACATCACCTTGGAGGCGTCCAGATCAGTCGGGTGTTTCATGGTTCTTGGGTCATAGCCGTTGTGCCTGTCAATGATAACAGGATCAAACAGGTCTGCAAACACCTGAAAGAAACAACAAGAACATTTAGAGGACGTAGGGAAGAAAAGGATGACACTTTCATTTCTAACTCACCTCGTAGCTCTCCTCGTCACCAGCCACACAGCCCACAGTCTTAATGAAAGGGTGACCGGGGTTGTCCACTCCAGTTTGGATGCACTGGTCCAGGGTCCAGTTGTTGGGGGTGACCTTGTCCCTCAGTTTGGCATAAACAGCTGGGGAAAGAGCTGTGGCCATGCAGTTGTTATGTTTCCTCAGGTCGGGGAAGTCGGCACTTCAGAGGGAGAAATATTTAGCAGATGTTTTGATTTTTGATGTGAACTACTGTACTAAGATCATATATTTTCCCAGTCACACCAAAAGTGTTACAACAGAAGAAATATCAAAATGTTTACATCGTGCTACTTTTTTTTTTTTGGACCAATTATGTAAACTTCTCTGTTTACTGCTTGAGGTATGAAGTAATTGGAGACTGGATGTTGTGGCACGATGTAACTGAAATGTTTAATGTTTCTAACTCTCCTGATTAACTTGCCGTACCTTGGAGGATAAAGTTTGCTCCTGGCGTCCGCCACCAGAGAGCTGTTTTCACTCAGCAAGTATCCAGATGCCACTGTCCCCACACCTAGGCTGGCCAGCAGCACAGCCGAGTTACGTCCAGAGATCAAACGTGTGAAGGAGTTCGCCATCTTGTTGTGCGTAAAGATGCACTCTGTCAGTTAAATGAGCTGGAAGGGGGAACAGAAAACTGTTTCAGTTGTTTTTATTCATAAATCACTTTATGAATATAAGATTACGAAAATCTTATCTAAATGAGCTGCAATGCTGCCATCTAGTGACTTTCTGTTCAATATACAGATGTTTAACCACGGGTTTGCATTGTTAGGTATTATCAGGTTCTAGTTCAAGTTCTGTAGAACTTCTGTGTGTAAAAAATCTGAAATAAGCTACAAATTCAACAACACACACCTGCCCCCACCTCATATTGCAACAGCTTTGAGTTCAGTACAGTAACAAGATTAGAGGAAAAGACCAGAAGCTTTGAGCTTTTCAGTGTTATCACGGTCCACAACCTCAGAGGTCTCCTATGAAACCTTTCCTAGCTTCTGGAAACTTCTAAATTTACAAAAGGAAACTGGAGAAAAGGAAAAATGTGATTACAATTTCAGATTAAGAGAATTAATAGCTTTTTTCCAGGTTTTCTGCACACACAGGACAAACAGGTGAATCCTACTGACACTCCCTAACTCCTGTTAATCCTGATCATTGGTCTACAGCAGCCAATCAGTTCTTATTGTTGACTCAAGGGGAAAAATCCCAAATCACTGATGATTGTGACCCCGTCCTCATTTTTTAATTTACGTCAGTCTTTTTCCATGAACTTTGTGCAGCTTTAGAACTGGACACTGGTTGGGTCAGCGCAGCGGTGATGTTATTTATAGGTGACTGGAGCAGTTGTGCTGCCAGGGTTCAATGCCAAGATACAAACTGTCTCTGGCCCAACTCGCAGTGACATTCAGGATATGGTCACAAGACCAGACCTTCATGTGGTCAGTTTAGCTGGACACAGCTATGGAAACAGACATGGGGACATAGAAAGGACGCAGTAGGGGACTCGAATCTATTTTAAAAAAGCAAAAGAACCATTCAGCAGAGTAACAAGATAATTAGGAATAGAATTAAATGACGTGTCAGGAATCAGCATCCGTTCCTCCTTCTGAGTGTAAAGACTGTAAACTGACACTGTGAATCACATGGTCTTATAGTGAGGATTACACCAAGAGCACCACAACCAGGCCTCTCCTCCTCCCTCCACTGAGGATCAGAGGTGTTAGGTGCCAGACAGGTCTTAAGACCACCTTAGCCCTACGAGCTAAAAGAAGTAACCAATGTGAGTAAACGATATGTTAGTTACGTTGTGGCATTTTTTTCCCCAAACGTCAAAAGATCTCAACTCCATCACTTAAAACCAATAGTTTAGAAATCAGCAGAAATAAATGTAATGGAAATTGTTTTTTGACACATTAATCTCAAATAAATTGATTCAAACATTTAGAGATGTTCTTGTAAATACTGTGAGGAAAAGAGAGGATATCTGAACAAGAGTCAAAGAGAAGGTACAGTACCTGGAAAAACGTTGTGCTTCCTTCTTGCTGAATGTCCCCCACAGAAACGCTTTTCACCGGTCAGGGGGCTCCACCCACCCATGTGGGATTAAAAATCGAGGGGCCAATCATGGGATCACATGCGCACTGGTCTAAACCAATAGAGTGGTGCCGACATGAGCGACTTTGGCTCATGCTGAGCCGTGATGAAGACCAAGTGTCTGATAACAGTCTGCAGTTTGACCTTGAGTTTTCACGACTGTCACACTGCAGAACTATACTACCAAAACACAGAGTTTCTACTAATAAGTGATGGGGTGAAAAGCAGAATCCATTGGTAGCAGCAAACAAATTAGATCCTAATAAGAAATAACATTTAAATCAGTGCAAAATGTAAGGTGGGAAGGATATTTTTCATCTCCCAGTGGGTTCACCACAGCAGGAAGCCCACGAGGGGCTGCTACCGTGCAGTGTGATTTGAGTGGCAGTTGTGGAGACTGCTGCTCCTGCAACCTGGTAATGGATAATTGGAAAAATGGAGTGCGATGTAGGGATTGAGATGGAGGAAGCAGAAAACCAGGAGGGTGGAGGTCAGAGTGGGGACATTGAAGGTTGGAACAATGACTACTGAAGGTAGAGGTCTAGAAACATCATAGAGAGAAGAAGGTTAGATGTTGTGAGTGTGCAGTGAACCAGAGAGAAGGTAAACCAAGAACATTGGAGGTGAGTTCAAGTTGTTACAGAATGTTGTAGATGGAAAAAGAAATGCAATAAGAAAAAAATGAACAATTAGTTTGATGGAAGAGACGAGAGAGCAGTGGTAGACAAATCAACAATTCCCATCGAATCTTTTATTTTACAGAATCTGACAGCTGTACATTGGAGAAATATAAATTACATGAGAGCAATAACATTAGATATTGAAAAAGTATAGTTACGTCAAAAAGTGTTTTGTTTTACACAGTAATCATTTTCAAATATCTTCAACTTCCGCAGTGGTAGAATGTACTAGCAGTAATAAATCTACACAAAGAAACAGTCTTTTAACTTAGTAACAGTTATATCCAGAAAACATAAAAACTTAACCTGTTGTCCAACGGGGAGAGGTAAAGCAGTTTAAAGCATTTCCACCAGGTGACAGTAGAGGACTATAAAAATATAAAAATCAGACTCACTGAAATTTTTTTCATCAATTCCTTTGAGTAAATCAGTATCCTGTTCAACTAAACAGACCTGAGTCTCACACTGTGTCTGATGCAAATTGGGTCATTACAGTTACAATTTTGAGGCAAAAAAAGTTGGGTTACACAGTTTTGGTATATACACATTTATTGCAAACTGCCAGTGCATAGACAAAGTTAATAAAGAAATAATATTTAGGGATCTATGTTAGTATAATAAATAAAAACAGTGAAACGAATTAAATGCAAATTGTAAAAGTGTAAATGTTGGGGTTTGACATGACAAATAAAAAGGAAATTACTTTAAAAGCTAGTTTTAGATTTGTTTGTATTTGATATGATCTGAAAGCAAGATCAGCCTCCAGATTTTCTTTTATTAAAACCCACAAAATTGAAAAAATTAACTGCTATCAATGTTTGTTATTTTTTTACAAAACCTTGATTTTACAGAGCTGCATAAACATCGTTATCTTATCATTATCATTCATTTACATTATTTCCCTTTATGTATTTAAGTGATATGTACAGAGAGGGAAATATACTGTACTGAGATAATATCTGACCAGTCTATGTGAGAGAATTAAATGTAAAACTCCAAATAATGTGTAACTACGGCACCTATTACACTGCCATACATGCAACGAATAAATGTGTCCATGTCCAGGAAAACTAAGATAGTAAGATAACTGGTTAAAGACACTGGAGCATGAGCTGGACAGGGTGTATATTTAAAATATTTTGTAATATTTGAAAGTATTCTGGATGAATAATTAAGATTATTCGGAATTAATGATAAAAAAAATTATTAGACCACTCTTTCTTTAATTTCTTGTCCATTTAAAAGTCTGCTTCCACTTAATCTACATTAATCTGGACAAATATAATAACAACAAAAAAGGCTCATAATTAAGTTTAATTTTAGAGCTGATTTCTGGCCATTTTGCATGGTTTTATTGACAGTGACAAAATCACTTCCGTTCCTACATCACTAGCAATAACATTGCACTGACAAATACAGCGCTATTAGTCATTGCATGGTTTTGTGTTCATTGTTTCCCCCAGGTGATAAACCTTTAGTGGAACAAGGCATTAAGATGAACAAGGAATTGAAGAAATCAGCAGAGTAATCTAATCATTTTTTTTCCCTGGCTGTGTGTGTGTTTAAAGAAGGTATCTTCACATTTATCTTTTAGAACAACAACGGAACTGTTATGAATCACTGTTGTTTGACATGGAACAGAATAGAAAACAAGTCATTATTATAATGTCTCTGTATGGGGTAGGTTTTTCTTTCTTTTCAACCATTAGGGGAAAAGATTTTGAAAGACTCACTGACTAGAACTGCATCAACTGTCCTTACAACTGTCTAATGTCAGTATAATGTCTCTAGACATTATACTGAGTTTATATACATATACAGTACAGTATCTAAATGACATATATATATGTCCAAATATAAATATCATCTAGTATAGTATTTATCTTTGGTTTTTATCTTTGGTTTAATGCTGTACTGCAACTGAGTCATCTTTGACAACATTTAAAACCTGACTAGCCGCACACATTATATTTATCATGTCTCTGCTCACATGATAGATACACTCTACTGTTCTACTGTATATAAAGGTATGCAGTTCATAACCCCACATTTGTCCATACCCAAGTTTGTAGTTGATGGTCTTTTGTCTTTTCTCCTTGTTGCTAGAATAAGTATTTTTTTATTCTATGGCAAAATGAGTACAAAAATCATGAATACAGGCTCAATCGTTAAAATGTGGTTAGCCTTTTCTACACTTTCATTGGGGAATTGCTCCCATTGCAGAAAAACAGCAGAATGATAATAATAATAACATCATCCACTAGCTATCCACTGTGTCCTTTACCACCTTGCGCTTTATCTGTCTCTTATACACATCTAGATGTGTATAAGAGACAGACATTGTACTGACAAATACAGTGCTTTTAGTCATTGCATGGTTTTGTCTTCATTGTTTCCCCCAGGTGATAAACCTTTAGTGGAACAAGGCATTAAGGTGAACAAGGAATCGAAGAAAACAGCAGAAATCAGCAGAGTAATTTTTTCCATGACTGTATACATATATATATATATATATATATATATCGACTTACAGTATATAAAGTGTCACAGGTGTCACAGCAGTATGTTTTTATGGTATATAAGTATTGACATGTGCAGTGGTTTCAACTACAATATTACTGTGTGATGCAGTCATGGCAGTGATTCTGGTCTCTGGAGAGTAAATATAAAAAGTCCTGCTTCAGAGCATCTTGTATAAATAATTTGTCAACAAACAGAGTAAATATCAGTGTAAAGAATGACGCTGTGACACAATCCAAAACCTCGAAATCAACAGCGAAAATGTAAACAGATGAGGGCAGTGTTGGATCACTACATACTCACAGAGATGCCACTGATAGTGGGTGTTAAAAAGCACATGAAGACAATGCTGACGGAAGGATGAGCATCAACATGGGGACACTCTGGGTTCAGTCTTCAGAGACAGTTCATAGAGGACGTCCTCGTCCATTACTAATGTCTTGTCCAGAAGGAACTGAGTTACCTGGAGGTTAAAGCCAGAAAGCAAGAGGTGAAACAGGACTTCATTATTTTATAGAAATAACTCTCAGAAAAGGATCGCCAGTGGCTTCAGGTTTCAAATCCACCAATTTTCAAGTTGCCACTGAGCTGCTTTGAGCATAGCACCGTCCAGACCTACATAACTTCTTGGTGACCCCACAATATGGTGCAATGTGATTTGGGTGGCACCAGCTGCCTCTGTGACATGGCATGGGACAAGCAGATGTACATGAATGAATGAACTCACCTTGGGTTGATGCTCGATTCTGTAAGGTGCCTCCTGGAACTGACGGATCTCTCGGATGATGTGTGAAATCTGATGAGTGACAGATGGTATGTATGAAAAAAAAAAAGAAGTATCGGTATTTTTTTTATACCTGCTAATAAGATTAGCAGATATAATTTGGCTATAATTATATCCAAAAATATTCAAATATTATCTTGCATCAACAATTGCGTTCTGAAAAGTGTGTTACATGAGGGTCCAACGGTCACATGCTTCTTGTGGTCTCTGATTATAACATGTATGAATGAATAACAGCTGGGTGAATGGTGGAGATGTTACCATCCTCATCTTGGAAAAGTTGACCAGGCCTTCCTCTGTGAAGTTGGGCGTTCCTTCTTCAATGAAAGCCAGGTCGGTGAGATACATGCCCAGGTATGGCACGCATGGAGGGTTGCAGCTACAAACAGACATGACAAAAATATTAGGCAGTATGAACATGGAGTATGAAACGTGTATACTAGGATCTCTGAGCAGTATTTACTTTTTCAGCGTCTCTCTGAGGTTCTTGAACCTTCCCTCTGATGATACTGTTTTCTGGAGCCGGTCCATGACAGATTTTGTCTACAAAACATACAGTTTAAAAAAAATCATCTTTCTTTAAATTGTCATGATAGATGTTGAAAAACTTTACTTCACTTCTTTATTCAGAACCAGATGGTAGTGATGGGACATATTTGTAAATATACAGCAAGTTATATTTCGTTATATATATAGTTATATTTAGTTTTTATTTCATATCTAGATGTAAACCTGTTTGCAAACTTTGGCCCAGGTCTTCTTCAGCCTGTAGATGGCACTGCGGTTGAGGGCAGAGGTGATCTCCAGCACACCGTTGTAGTTGTTGAGGCAGCGACAGATATCTGCCACAGCCAGCCACTTCTCAATGGAGCTGGCTCTGGAGCCAACCTCAGTGTGTGCCATGATCTGAGATGCCACCAGGTTACTCATCTGTCACAGAGAAAAAAACAGCATCTAAAACTTCATTTACTGGAACATTACAAATGCCTTAAGTTAAATCTACTTCTTTTGGCTTCTCCCTTTTTTCAAGGGTTGACACAGCAATGCTGTTTTCACACTGGCACTTAATTTGGTATTCACTGCGACGCATTGACATTACGAACTAACGCGCATTCGCTCCTCAGCTAATGCGCATTAACTAATCCACCTCTAGTCGGGGGTTCCGATACCAAATTAACTAATATGGGTGAAAAGCAATAAAAAGTAAAACAGTTGTCGCTCCACGCGTGTGTGTGAACACAACAACACCCGTATTAGTTTAACAGCTCATAAAATGCTATGGGAGTGGCTCATCTCCTTGTCAACCGCTAGATGTTGCTGCATTATTAGGAACAGGATTACAAAACACTTCCTCATATTTTTTCTCATCTTCTGCATTCGTTCTTTGTGTCTCCTTCTCATCGCTTTCACACGTCTCCTTGATCTTTCTCTAACCTGTTCCATTTATTTCTCAAAATTGCACGTGCGTTTGTTGACAGAATTCATGTTGAATAAAACCGCATATTAACGAGATCTCGTTATATAACCACAGGATTAAATTAAAACTGGACCATGGTTAGACTAATGCGCATTCGCTCCCTTACTGTGTGTGAACGCAAAGTGAATTTATTAATGCAGATTATTTAACACGGGATAGAATCACGAATTACCTACTTCAGTATTCGATTCCGAATTGAATGAGAAAATGGTACAAGTCAACAATTTCATTCCCCCCTGTCTTCTGTATCCTCAACTCCAACTCCCTCTATGTTTTCCTTCACTGCATCCATCATTCTCCTCTTTGTCTCCTTCCTGGTAGCTCAATCTCTAGGATCATTCTTCTATCAATATATCCACTGTCCCTCTTCTGAACATGTCCAAACCATCTCAATCTGGCCTCTCTAGCTTTTTCTCCAAACCTTCCTGTCTGTGTTGTCCCCCATTCACCTTAAGTAAAATAAAAAATAATAAAAATAAAATAGTTGTCCAAGTCTGGTGTGTATTTTTTTTCTAAGCACCAAATCTATCAATGTGATTTGCTTCTGGATTTTTTTGGAGATTTGTTCATCAAAGCATTATCTAAGATTTTTCAGGCTCGGTAAAAAACACATGTTATTGTGGGAAAAAGCAAGTCTGAAATATTAGGCCTTTGTTGTGCAACTGCTTAAATTACACAAGATTTTTTAAACATTTGTATAAATGCGTGTGCAGTCATCAGGTTTCTCAACCGAGCATTAAAGGTGTGAGGCAGCGGAATTGAACCGTACATCATTAAAATGCTGGCTGGTCTTCATTATGTACGGCGTCCTCTCTGCTTTGTCCATCTTCATCCACTGCTGTCCCAGGAACTCCCTGCAGCAAACAGCATTCAGTTTTCAGAACATTAAAGTTTGCTGTAGAGTGACTGTGTCACTGGTCTCCACAGACTGTGTGATGCGGGGAATGGTCTCACTCGTAGGGAATGCTCTTGAACACGATGTGATCCAGCAGTGTGATCTGTTCGGCCAGTTCCACTGCTGACAGAGACTCAAAACATTCTGCTCTGGGACTCTCTGCCTAAAACACACAGAAATGCTGCGTACTTTAATGTGACACAGGGGAATTGCACTGTGAAGAACGACACACTCGACACAAATGTGTGGTTAGTTTTTTGACAACCTCAGCAAAAATCCTTACCACAATAAAGCGGAGCAGGGGGAAGCCTTTCTGTTCAAACTTTAGAAGACAAAATATTTATTTGAAATGATGTTATATATTTTTCAAAAGTTACTTACGACTATGAATCAATAACTTGTTGCATAGACTCACAGTTTGTGATATATCTTCTATCTTCAATTGAACATCATCTTGATCTTCTTGAGAAAGAGCACTGAAGACAGAACACACTTTGGTTTTACAAATAAATATGTTTTGAGGTCAAAAGAAGGGATTATTAAAGATTAATACAGATATATATATCAAATGATTAAACTTTTATTCGCTGCACATTGCTGTGACAAAGAGAAAAATAACAGCAGGTGCACGAGATGTTTGTTTCACTTCCAAATGAAGGAATTAAAAATGTAAAAATGTCACACAGAGGCCTGCTACTACATAAAGTTCCTGAAATAAAAAATGTGTTAATTCGACTAACTGTGTGGCCATAAATGGTATAATTATTGTATAGAATTATTGAAATGATATTTCATACTTGTTGCAGCTCTTAAGGATGAATTATCACCTTAGTATGTTAGTTGTTGCTTTCCTCTCTTGTGGCAGCAGGTCTGGATCTCGCAGCATCTCCTCCAGGAGGCTCATCACCCCAGACTTCAGTTCCCTGTTCATATCAAAGTCCTGACGCAAAGAATAAACAGTTGTCACAAGTAACCATGAATAAGCACACAATAAATCTGAGGCTCTCTACATCTACATATTAGATATTCTACTGGTCTTCCAAGTTGTTTGATATGTAAAGTTCTCGAACTTTACAAGTTCAACTCAACCCCTACTGCATAGTTACACAAATAAAAGTTGTAAACTCACTTGTGAGTGTTTAGAAACCCAGTGTCGCAGCACGTTGAGAACTCTGTTGGTTGCAGCTCGACGGATGAGGAATTCCTTGTCGCAGGATTTATCATAACTATTCGAACCTGAATCAGAAAAATACAGTTAGATCGTTAAAGGTGAGATCAGCAACACTATTAACTGATCATAACAAAAAATGTGTTTGGGCATTGTCCTCCTATTTAATATCCATCTTCAAGTTCTGATTATAGCTAGAGCATTGAGATGTAATTCTGCCTCTTGTGGCCAATGTGAGATCAAGCGGAAGACACCCTTTCCACTATGAATGTTAGACTTAAACACCTTAACATTTCATAAAGAATAAAATAACAAGCAACTATGAAACAAACATTGAATGTTCTTCTTGTTATTATAACATTGTGGAGATAATAATTAATATTCCTAATCATCCTGTCATTACTGAAAAACAAAGGGATGAAACAATGTAATGTTAGTAACACATGAAGGTCAGCTTCGTTGATTGTGTTCGTCTCCCACGTCTTCTTTATTTTGTTCTAACGCCAAAGACTTGATGACAAGAGTGATTATGGGATAACATTATGAAGAACACATTCAGCCTTTTGTGAAGGCTTTGTTACCATGGGAGCCACTGTGTCCAACAGCAGCTGTGGTGATAGCATGTGTCGAGGCAGTAGAAGTGGTGCATCGAGAGTTCTCTCCTGGTGTCACTGTAAATCATTAATGACAGCGATAAAGCACCAAATAAGGATAAAAGACAAGTCCTATGTCTTCTTGTTCTAAACAAGTATCGGGGCTTGACCTCCGGTCTGTCGGTGGCGGGGATGCCTCGGTGAGGACGGCGAACGAGAGGGAGACACGTCTCCTGGTTCACTACTGGAAGGCGACTCGGGTATGAACTTGTCCAGAGATACTGAATCTAAGACAGCTAGATGAAAAGCAGAAGATGTGAAGTCTGCATAAATTCACACAGGAAACTGTAGTTCAGAGCAATCTTCCAATGATGAGGACCAGCAGTTCTACAAAACCACTGTGGCTTAGTCCAGGTTCAGAGTTGGTGATGTAAAGATCATCTCCACTCCAACTAAGGGTCAGAAAGCTTGAGGTCTAGTTTCTTGTGTTAACCTTCAGTTTGGTGATGTTATACATTTAAACCAGGGGGGGGCAGTGTAACGGTATTTTGCAGCCCCCACCTTGATGTGAAAGTTGAATGTTAGCGTAACCCTCCAGATCTATTAATGAATGTATTGCAATGGAGGCTTTGCTTCATTGCTCTATTCACTTTCATCCAATGTAGTGTTGATCAGAATATAATACAACTGTAATGATCTGAACTTTTCCTAATCACAGTAAATGTATTTTCACAGTCTGATGCACTGTTCTATACTACAGTATAGCACTGTGGCCTTAACCAGTAAATATATGGTAAGTTTAACATTTTATAGATTTATTCTCCACATTTTATGGTAAATCCTATTGTTCTCCTAAACCTGATCCACAGTCTCCTTTTGGTTCAGTGTTCTATTACACAGAATCTATGGGAAACCAATTTTTTATTAAATTTCTTTTTTTGTATTGTACACTGAAAAGATGACGTGGCCCTTCTGTGAAATGATAGCGTGGGTGGCGGCCCTCAACTTATTTGGGTTTGAGACCCGTGTCTTACACTACGTACAGTGTTTATCTTTTCAGTGACACAGGCTGACAGGATTCTATGACATATGCTTGCAATGCAGGTGTGCATTGCAATCACATAGTTCTTGCAGTAGGCTGGACCACATGCTAAATGTTGCCCCCTGTGGCAACCCGTGCTAAAATAAGGGATTCAATTATTGTAATATTAACTAAATGGGCATCGCAAACACAATAAAATATGTACCAACAAACCCAAAAACTCAACAGAGACTAAAATATTTATAATAGTGACAAAATTAAAGGGTAAAAATCCAAACATAGAACTTTCACAAACTGAAATAAAAAGAATCATGATCAGAATAACAATATATTTAAGTAGAGGCAGTACTCACCCCTGCGAATGCTTCTTCTCAACTTTCCACACAGGGCATCTATGCGAGGCAGTTCTCCACTGGCCTCCTCTGTGGATGGAGTGATCTCTGAGGAGTTGGATGCAAAGTTGAAGTCCTGTGGAGTCTTTGTGTTAGAGTGGGGTGGAGGTGATAACCCAGCAGCCTGAGTGAGGCTAGGAAAGTGAGAGGCAGAGGGTGGAGGAGAGGTAAAACCAGAGGGTGATCTGGTTGAGTTTGGAGGAGGAGAAGAAATTAATGGACTGTGGATGGAAGTTGGAGAGTTGGCAGTTGAAGAAGAAGGTGTTGTGGAAAGGTTCAGTGCCCCAGCTTTGGCCCCGAGTGACAGCTTTCGGTTGTGGACCGGAGAGAGGGTGCGTGATGGGATGACTAAGGGCGGAGGAGAGGAAAACTTTCGGCAGAGCCTGGGAGACTTTGTGTTAAGAGCGTCTGTTCCCCAGGCACCCTGGTTGGTGGCAAAAAAGAGCTCCAGTGACCTGATGAAGACAAACAGAAGGCAATTAAACTACAGTGTCCCTTATCTCAAAGTCCAGTAAAAGCAGATGACCAGTCCTACTGAAGATGTTTACTTGGACTGGTCCAATGCAAGCTGCGTGATCTTCAGACTGTAGTCAGGACAGAGTGACATGATGGACAGACGGTCACACGAATGCTGCTCAATCCTGGGATTGTGGCAGGAGCACAGTGGGTGACAGATTGAAGGAGGAGGGTGAGGATGAAGAGGAGAAAATGAAGTGATGAAATGTACAGTGAGAAGCTATAAATACACGGAATGGATGATGAGAATGAAAGAAACGTCACATTGAATAAATATCACAGGCATGGGCAAACGTTTTGACTCGCAGGCCACAATCAGCACTATAATTGGACAAGGGGTCTGAGTCTAGAGCAGAAAGATGGATTGTTTGTTTGATCTAAGATAAATGGCATGGAAAAGTCAAGTATAAAACCTAAAATCCTACATTTTCAATCCACCCTTAATGTCGTCATCTACTGGGGAAAAGCATTATTGCAGGGAAAAGCCAGAAGTATAATGGTAATATAAATAAATTATTTAATTTGGACAAGGTTGACGGGCCGCATTAATAAGCTCTATGGGCTGCATCCGGCCTCCGGGCCTTAGTTTGCCCATGTTTGGAATATCTCAATACTAAAAAGTGGTACAAAACACCACTGAAAACAAGAAGAGTCTAAATGCAAATTGCTGAGATACATCCACTGATGGCTAAGCAAATAATTAAATGTACATTCTACCACAGTTAATTAAAAAAGAAATCAGTACATTAGTATATTTCCAGTATATCTGGGTGTTATTTGGAAATTTTCCAAAAAAATGGAAATTTGAAAATCTCACTCTCTTTAATTTTCCTTTTGCACGTCAAAATTAATTATGTAAGTAGTTCAACAACCATCACATCTCAGTCTCAGGTAAAGACTCTAACCTGACAGGTATGGAGGTGAAAGGCTTCTTATAGATGTCAGCCAACTTGTCTATGACCACAGTGGCAGTGGTGAAGATCCTGTACGTGTGGAGAAAGGTGTTGAGGAAATCTATGGAGAGGAAGCGCAGGTCTGTGAGGCGCTCCAGCAGACGCTCCACACTGGCATATCTGATCTGAGGGACTTTGCAGGAGTTGAGGGTTTTGCTGAAGCTGATGTCAACGTCGTCCCTGTGAAGACGAGCGTCCGACCTGTAGGAGTGGCGAAAAAAAAGACGTTTTGCTCCTTTGCTTGCCTGATGAGTCTACATTTAAGATTAATTGTTACTGTACACCGGCTGGAAGCCTCCAGACCTCCGTCCTATCAGCCTAATTAGCTTAAATTGATCAATTTCCTTGAATATGTCTACTTGGTTTTTCCATTTCTGTTTATTTGACATGTTGTCCTCCTGCAGACAATTATTAAAGACATTAATCTAGTAACCTGGCTTTGTTTTCTTGGACAATACTGTGTTCAAAATTCAAAATTATTTGTCAATGTGATCTTACTTGATCATATGTGGCACAGACACTTTGGAGTTCTCCTCAAAAACACTGCTCATCAGGCCATTACATCTGATATTGTCAATGCACTAAGACAGAACAGAGACTCTGTTTCAATGCATGCATAAAAAAAACCCCCTTAAAATCTAAATATTACAGCTGTAGCTTTTTTTTTAAACACTACTTCAGAGTACCTGGCTGACGTCACTGGTCCATGCAGCTTTCTCCTGTCGAGAAGGAGCCAACAGGACAACAGAGAAGGCCTGACAGTCAGGAGGCTCCACCACAACCTTGAACTGCAAGTGGTTGAAGCCCTGACCTGCTGCATTGTCTACCGACACATATCCACATCATAATTAACAAAACAGAGATAAATGTTAGGCCAGTACAGTGTACAATTACAAAAAATAAAAATACTCACAGTCCTCATCATTGGTATCTAGTTCTTCAATAAGAGTGCACTCTGTCAAAGAGAGAGTCCCTCCTTGCTGTTGGCAATACAACAAGACGCATCAGAAAAGATCAGAAAATCTATTTATCATAGTATGTTAACTTAATCAATCAACTACCTTCAACAAGTGAAGCTTTCCTCCAGAAGCTCGAGTGCAAATGATCATGTGTTTAGTAAACAGGAAGCACTGCCTCTCTCCTTCCTTTCTCAATGAAAGGGATCCCAGACGGACTTTACTGAGGACACCTCTCTCACTGCTGGAGGGCAGCTGGATTAGAGAGCCTATGGTGTTTGGGTGTAGACGAGAGAGTAAATAAAAAAAAAGTGGACTGGAAGGAGAGACAGATGTTGCAGTGGATCCTCCTCACCTTGTCTAACAAAGGTTTGACTGGTATCTAAGAGAATGTCACAGCCTTCCACTATCATCCTCTCTATGGCCAGATTCTGCCTTATATTCTCGGTGTCGCTCACTTCGTCGTGCATCATCCTGAGGGAAAAACACCCAGATCATTACGACTGTTATTGCCGTGACTTCACCGTCAGAGATGATGGACACACATACGTTGACAGCTCCTCCAGTTTGGATTTAGCGAACTCCAGACTCTTGTATTCCACATGCTCTTGAGGTGTGTGTGCCAGCAGCTCATGGAGTGTGATGATGTAGCGGGGGATCTGGAATAGCAAAGCTTTTTGTTTTACGTTTGTAAATAAAGTGTAGCAGGGAAAACATGTTATGAATCATTACTTATACAGATACATAGGTCTTTTATATTTTTATATATTGGCCTTAAATGTTGCTTAAAATGCTTAAATATTGTAGAAATAAAATTAAAACTCAGAGTCAAAAGATTTATGAGAAGATGGGATGGCATTGCAAATTAAAAAAAAAAACATAAATCAGCAAATTAACATAACATAAATTTTGAATCATTTAAAATTTCAGATTTCAACCTTTTTAATGTTCATTTTAAATGTTCATAAATATCTAGAAAATAAGAATAAGAAAAACAGTTATAGAGAAGAAACACTGAGAAATACCTGAGACATTGGGTAGGTGAGGAACGTCTCCAACATGCGTCCCTCGCAGGCGGCGTTGGACTCGTACTGTTTGAGCAGCTTGTCAAAGTCTCTGTTCTGTTTACAGTTAGCCAGCACCTGTAGGCTGTACTGATGGTTACGGACAAACTCCTGGTAAATGTTCAGCATCGGCAGAAGGATGTCAAACAGGTCCGCTTTAAATGTGACAAAAAAGAGGAGCAGAAATAAGGACAAAAATGAATAAAAATCACATTTTATGTCCTCCCTCACTCACGCTGGTAATTGGAGTTAGAGATACAGACAAAACAGTGAAATGGAATGGTGATCAGCCGTGTCAACAACTGAAAAAAGGGACGAGCCAAAAGAACAAAGGACAGACATACAGAAAACAATTTGTTGAACACTTTTCTCACTGTAAGATTTTACATTTTTATCATTAAACGCATACAAGCAAATCGCACACAAGCTAATCGGTGAGTCTAGAGCACAGTGAATTCCACACCCCTGGTAAAGAGGATAATACATGTAAGCGGTTACTCAAATGAGATCCTACTTGAATTTGATTAAAGATGTTGATTAATTTAATAAAAACTAATCCCATTCTGATAAAAAAAATCACAGACAGAAAGCAGAGGGTATTCTTTTTACATCAAAATAGTTATTGAACCCCCAACCATTAACTATAAAAGAAACATAAACAACGCGGACAAGGTAAAAATGTAGCAGAATGTCATAGAAACCACTTGGAGTGAGAGATTTAAACTAGTACTCACCCAGAACTAGAGTGGGCCAGTTGGCAATACGAGCCTTCAGACCTTGATGGAAGATCTCATGAAGAAACATGATGGTCTCACTAGAAGAGGAGAAGCAGTCTTAGACAACCGAGAGTATCATCCAGATCCAGATTTTGAACAGCCCTGCTGCTGGGTTTGAATTAAACTGTTTAATTTACATTGCAATAAGCCGCTAAGTGTATTTAACACTGTTGAGGCTTAGCTTCAAGTAGCCTTAAGAAAATGTGTGTATCCAGTGTACTGCCTTTTCCCTGGGACCAGAAGCAGACTGGATAAATGCAGCGAAAAAACCTCACTTCAACAGATGTGATGTTTTATTCACTGGCAGCTGCTGCCGTTTTACACCTCCCTAAATGAAGGAGCTCCTTTCACCTGTTGAGGAAGATGCTGCTGACATCATCATGACTGATGGGTGGCTTCTTGGAGCTGGCAGCCATGCGCAGTGGCCTGAGGAAACAGTTCACCAGGATTGACAGTTGGTGGACATATTCTGTCTCCGTCTCCACCATGTTGAAAACAATCTGGTTTCTCTTCCTCATGCTCTCAGCATGGGGCGAGGAGATATAGTCCTGAACAATGATCTTCCACTTTCTACGGCACAACCAGCCACGCAGAAAACTCTGCACCTACACAACAAGAGCGCAACACATATTTTAGCCTGGACTTATTAGGACTGTACAAATACAAATACTGTATGCCTTCATTTAGAGCAGGGGTCTCAAACTCGCTGTCACATTTTCAGAATTGTGCAATACTAAACTTTATGGTTTTTCATCATGTATCTGACAAGAGTTTGGAGGTGCATCCATAAAATTGTTTTGCTTTACATAGTAGCCCATAAACACATTAGTATCAATGGATGTGGCACTTTTTAATATTTGAGTTACCATATTTTCACGACTATAAGGCAAACATGAAAGTTTTAGATTTTTTTCAAAATGTGCGGCACGCCCTATAGTGCAGGGCGCCCCATGTGTTGTTGTTGTTGTAAGGCGAACGTAGTAGAGAACTCCAAGAGAACGTTAAAAGGGGAAGTGTGTGGGCATGGATAAATATAGTAACGGCACACAAAACTGAGACTGAGCCTTTTAGTACGGTGCACCCTATGATCGTAAAAATACAGTAAATAACATATATTATTTCTGATACAAAGCAATACCGAAGAAGTGTTACAAATATTGCTAAAAAGCATATAAGGCTACATACATTGAAAATGAAAACATCTTGCCTTTTTAATCTTCTTTATGTCTGGATCTTCTTCTTCTTGGTTCTTCTGGTAAGGCTGCATTCTATCCCTCATTTTATTCACTGCTGTGATCTATAAAGACAATATTATCAACATTGTCTATCTAAAAACATTAAAAAAATAAATAAAAGGCTGTGCCACTTCTTTTTGACTGTTTGAAAAGGTAGTTATTTATATCTACATGTACTGTCACGCTTCACTTAAAGCACATATATAGTTCATATGTTGTATAACATTATCCACCTCTTGTGTGCGATGGATGACAGGATCTGATCTACTGTAAATGAATTGATGTAATGTCAGAAACTCATGCGTACTTCAGCTTTGAGCCGTTCCATCTCAGTCCCCTGATCCTCCAGTTGAGTGCGGAGCTGAGTGGTCGCGATCTTCTCCGTCTCCAGGATCTGGACGAGGTGGATGTACTTCTGCATCAGGATCTCACGCTCTACCATAATGTCAGAGTAGCTGGAAGTGGCACGCAGAGGTTGGAGCAGAAGAACAGTAAATATTTAAAAAGCTCAGAGACAGCAACATATAAAGGTGCAATATATTTCCCGTAGAAATGTTGTGGAAAATATGACAAGCCCTAAGAGAAAAGAGTACAGAAGGATGAGATTTGACAGTCAGACACACCGAGATGATGTAATCAGTGAGGCACAACTGCGACCTACATCAGTAGCTGTATTCGTATGACTGAGCAGACATACTGTAGTAGTGTATTTAACAAATTAAAGCTTCAAGCTTTTATTTTGAGGTACGTGATTACAATAAACTGCATAACAGGAACATCAACAAGTATACGTTAGGTATTTAACTTGATACTTTTATATATAAATTTCCTATGCTGTGTATAAAAAAAATATTGCTGTGAAAAAAAACTCCTGTGTCTGTAACGAGATTTTAAGTTTAAGAAAACATCATCATACAAATAACTTCTTCGTACCTGACCTGCTGGATGCACTCCACCCACTCATTACACTCAGACTCTTCTTCTGTTCGCAGCTCCAATGGTTTCTGTCCATCATGGCCAAAGATGATTTGGAAATAGTGCTATGTCAGGAAAAAAAAAAACACAACAAGATATCTTGTTACTTTGTTTGTAAACAGACTACAAAATGTATTTGAATGAGGTATAATGGATAATAAATAAGAACAGTTGATACTTTCTCTCTTCTTCTGGATTGTCCCTTCTTCAGGGGTTGTCACATCGAATTAATGTTTTCTATTTCACCTTGTCCTTCACCCATCTACTGTATCTAAGTCCAACTACCTCTTTGTTTCCTACCTGGTAGCTCCATCTCAAGAATCATTCTTCTACCAATGTATCCACTGTCCCTCCTCTGAACATGTCCAAATCATCTCAATCTGCGGGCTTCTCTAGCTTTTTCTCCAAACTTTTCCTGTCTTTGTTGTCCCTCAAACAAATCGTGAATGAACCTTGAATATGGTTGTTATTTTGTAATAAATTACCAAATTAGTTTGAGAAAATAAAAAGTTAAATCAGCACTGTTCTCATTTGAGTGAGGACAAGAAGCAAATCCCAGCCTTATTTGTTGTCTACAAGGCGGATCATTTAGACCAGTGGTTCTCAACTGGTGGGTCCTGACAAAATTAGTATGTTAAATGAAATGATTTTTCGAAAGCTTTTTTTTAATTTTTTTTTTAGAAAATTTATTTGCTAGGTTTGAATCCTATGAGAGTGAGTTGCAACTTAATGACCGCAGGAAAATGTGGGTCCCAGAGGGAGACAAGTTGAGAATCAATGATTTAGAGATCCAAGACTGAACAAGACTGTACAGTTTCATAAGTGGAAATGCAAACACATTGATAGTAATTAATATCTAACAGGTGAATTTATGTTTATATTGGAAGCGGGACTTTGATCATTGATTGTCATCAAAAAAGAAATCATAAGTTTTTCTTGAAATTCTTAAGTTTACAAGTTAATAACAAGGGTTGGAAGGGTTGGATACTTAGAAAAAGTTAAAAAGCAGAGCTAATTCAGGACAAACTAAGGCAGAGATAGAAATTGAATAATGTTTATTTCAATTAATTATCATGAATATAATATTATGATGAAAGAAGTCCTCACACACTAACAGGACGAGACCTCCTACATTGTAATGGATGTGAAGAGAGTGAGAGGCTTAAGAGCTTGTTTGCCTGCCTGTGTAGTTTGTGTGATGGGGGAAGGGAACGACTCCTTACATAACCATCGCAGTCTGTACACTGCACTGGCACTGACACTTGACCCAGCCACAAACCTGACTGAAGCTTGTGGAACCATAACCATGGATTTAATATGGACAGATTGTCCAACACCACGGTCTCTGTTTGTCTGCTCCTACTGTACGAGCAGATATCCTACATAATATAAATTATTTTAGATCACAATAGTAATACACTATAGTGTAGACATAAGCGTTTTATAACAGAATACTACAGTCACTGTGCTGTGATTCTTGGAATGATCATGTAATACCTTTCATTAAGCAAAATATCTAAAATGGCATTAAAATATACTTTAGAACAATCCAGTGTCTCAAGAAACAACTCTTTTTTAATTTTAATGTACAGCTGTCAACCAACAACATGAGATTTGATTATATACATGACCTAATGGTTATTAAGGTTTTACAGTCAGGATTATATCATTTAATACAGTGTGTGTTTTACTGTGAATAACCTTGCTGAACCATCTTTATTCATTTCCTAATACTTAATCCATTGCAAAGCAAGCTGGAACCAATCACGGCATTTATCAGACAAAGACAGGGACAGCGTCTGGACAGATGATCAGTCTGTCATAGGACTCAGTTTAGAGATAACAACTACCTACCAAAAATGCAGTTTTATGTTTGTTTGTTTTTTTTTGTGGAAGGAAAAAAAATGAGACAACTTGGTTACAACTGGTGCTCACACCAGTGTCCTTACTACAGACACATAAATAACATTATTCCCACTGCCCCAAAAGACAAATAAAATAAATATTTCATGTCAGTCAGTCAGTCAGTATACGCTCGTCGCGACATGTATATTTCATGTAAAAATGAACAACTATTTTGATACATTTTTTTAACATGTTCCTATTAAGGTTTAGTTAAAAATGTAACTTTTTTTCTAAAGAGCGATTATTTTAGGAAACCTAATTACAAAAAAGTGCCAGACACTAACACCCAGGATGTGATAATAAAGCTTGTCCACTCTGCTGGAGACTCATGTTGTTGAAATAAGACACTATTCTTAAGAATCCTCATTGTGGTCCAACTTTTTTTCTGGTTATTCTTTGACTTTCACTGTGCAGCTGAGACAGACATTATTCCAACCCTAACCCTCAGATGTCCAGCTGATGACGTCCACCAGCAGGTCTTAGCCTAAGACAGAGAGGCTAATGTAACACAGTGGCATAAAAGTCAGACAAAAAACAATCAGAGAGCACCTGTCCCTCTCTTTGAAGACTGCCTCTTTGATGGTCAACTCTGTCTTTTTTCTGACTGATTTTAAATACACTCATTAATCTGTATCTCCACCTCAATATCACAAAGAACATATTATTTTCTCTGAGGGCATTTAATCCAAATGAAAAATAAATAAAGTTAAACAGCCTCAGAAGAAGAATCCTAATGTTTTAATCCAATGATATCGATATCATTAGTTACATTGGGATTAGGATTGAGAGCATCTTAAATGGTCTAACTTTCTCCATCGAAGTCAACCTCACAACCTTATGAGCACATTTTCACAATAAATTTAATTAACTTTCTGATTCTCTCTGTTAACACTGACCTCCATTACGGCTCATGACAAGCTGTTCAAATATTTATATATATATATAACTCATAAAATTACATTATCAGTATTTGATTGTAGCTCAGAACAAAGCCCAGTGAACCTAAGGGTCAAACATTACGACATCCTGAAACTGGTTTGATGACTGCATTCGTTAAACATAAGTCTGTTTAACCATCCAGCTCTTACAGGACATCAACTGTTTACACTCACTCTCCTTCAGCTACTCCACATTTGGTCATCAACGTTTCTGATTTCCCATCTTGCATCTGTTTCTTATTAGTTTTCTAAATTAACACAGACAGGAAGGTTTCTCAAATGAGAACAGTGCTGATTTAAATTTTTATTTTCTCAAACTAATTGGGTAATTTATTACAAAATAACAACCATATTCAAGGTTCATTCACAATTTGTTAGAGGAACAAAGACAGGGAAGTTTGGAGAAAAAGCTAGAGAAGCCAGATTCAGATGGTTTGGACATGTTCAGAGGAGGGACAGTTCAGTGGTAAAAGGGTGATAGTAGAGATGGAGCTACCAGGCAGGAGACAAAGAGGGAATTGATGGATGCAGTGAGGGACACATGGAGGTAGACATGGAGTCAGAGTTGAGGATACAGAGGACAGGGTGAGATGGAAATTGTTGACTCACTGTGGCAACCCATGAAAAAGGGACAAGCCGAAAGGTAAAGAAGAAGAATTTCTATTATTTATTTACTGTAAGCATTTGTTCATCTTTTCTAAATTTACAACACTGTGTCCGTGGCAGCAGTGTTCTTGTGTTCTATTTAAATATCTGATCATCTGTGCAACCATGTGCTATTTGGAATCAGCAGCCTGCATGGGATGTTATAATAGTCATAATAGAGTACAGTCTGTCCTCAATGATAAACTCCCTGCAGGGATTGTAAACCTCAGATGTCTTCCTACTATGTTGTGGTAGGTCTAGACTACTCCCAATGTGCATGGAGCTCTTCTAAACATTAGTATCCTGACAGTAACCTGGTATCTTGTTTCTTCTCAGAGAGAGAAAAAAAACAGACCTTTGTTGACTCAAGCTTGTAGAACCCAGAGAGACTTTTTTCAGGAGTTACCACAGCGAGTTAAACAATTTCCATCTCCCCTTGTTCTTTGTATCCTCAACTCTAACTCCTACTACCTCCATGTCCTCACTCACTGCATCCATCAATCTCCTCTTTGTCTCCTACCTGGTAGCTCCATCTCAAGGATCATTCTTATACCAATGTATCAATTGTCCCTCCTGAACATTTTCAAACCATCTCAATCCGATATTGATGACAAAATAATTGAAGTTTCTGGAGGGACAATGTACTAGAGGATTGGTACAAAAACACTGACAAAACAGAGTAATTGATTATAAATACAGACAGTGCTAAATACATATACGGGTAGTGCATTCACATTGAATTGACAGTTAAAGTGGTAAAATCCATTCATATGTGCTAATGCCTTACCCTTTTCACCAATAAACGTATTGTCAAGTTAGCGTTCTGATTTAGAAACAACAGTGAAGCCTACAGTTATCTTCACTGGCACATTTGGGAATGTTTTCAAGATCCAATTTTATATTTTATTTAATATTTTATACATCTCTCTTCACAATCATCCGTTTCATATATATTTTCACAAATGTGACTGTTAAGTTTTAAATTGGTGACCAACCCTGGTTTTATTAACACTACACTAAAACAGAAAACGAATTGTACATATAGAAAATGTTGTTATCATTTAAAAAAATAAATAGAAACTATCGCGACTCGGTAATGGATAAGCGGGTGAAGATGACTAAATTAATCATGGATTTCTTTTTTCAAACTAATACCATAAAATATAAGTTTGAAAGAAAAAAAATGTCGTTGGTCAAATGTAATGACGTCACAAAGCTAACGTTTTTTTTAATTAGCGTCAGTTGGTCCGCGGTGTACTTTCGAATATTACTTTTTATTCAAATAAAACTCAAACAGGAGTGTATTTTAATATTCATTACAGAACTCTGCCCAACACAGGGACCTTAACCCACAACCACAGAGCCGTGGACTGACCTGCTGTCTCTCCGTGGGCTCCTTGCCGACGGCGGGGATCTTTGGCGCCGTCGCCCGCTCGCAGGTGCATCCTTCCAGCAGGTAAATACCCGAGGGTCTCCCGCTCTGTTCGTTCTCAAAGTAGAAGAGAACATTCTGGTAAAGAGCGAAGTACTTCTCCGTCCAGCGACCGTTCTCCGTGGTCTTCTTATTCAGAATGCCGCGTTTGGTGCCTTCTTTACGGGCAACCACGGAGAGATAGAGAGCGTGACCCTCGTTGTAGCGCACGCTCTTCTGCATCGCTGGACCTCAGTGTAGCCCACACCTCCAACGGTCAGAGTCGCCGCATCCTCCCGTGTGCGGGATGATCTGACTGCACTGGGATGGAGCGAACTGACACACACTCACACTCACTCACTCACGCCCACACACACTCACACTCTCTACGAGAGAATGCGTTTTATCGGTGTTTGCAGGGAAAGGTAATCCAGGCTTATCATGGCACAAAAAAAGTTGTGTTCCCATGCTGCTCAGTAGGGGGGGATCTTCTGGAGGAAAGAAAAGCTAACTTTATAATTAGAGTTCAACAGGTGCACGTGATGAAACATCACTACCGGTGGAGGGAAACCAGCGACGGTGAAAAGATCGTTTTGCCGACAGCACAAAAATAGAAGCAGAGAACAGACGGTGGAGACTGAATTGCGGAGATCAGTGATAATCGGCTTTAACATCAACTTAAAGAGACAGATCCAGCAGAGGCAGCAGCAAAGGCGGTGATCGGGTTGGCCCTCAGCCCGCTGCATGGAGACCGGGGTGGACTCCCTGTAAATGACATTTCTTAATTAAACCTCTGTGGTGTAAATTAAAGAACAATTTTATTAACGTAAAGAGTTTTTTTCGCTTTCAACAGAAGTTTTACAGCACGTCAAAAATCTTGATGGTGTCACATAAAAATAATCCTCCGCCACAATCCCTTCATCCTGGTCTGGTTCCAGCTCCTGCTTTCATTAACGGCCTATTTTATCATTAAAATACAATAACCTTTCTCCACACCACTGCACTGCTTTCCTCTGCGTGCAGTATTATAATTTCATTTTATTTCATTGAGCTATCTTTTTTCATATTTATTTAATTTAAAATTTACTGGTTTGTGAATTTATTTTTATCATTAAACATTATTTTATTTACTGCTGCTGTGTCCAAATAAATTAACATGGAGTACAATGAAGTCTAAGTTCTAAACAAGTATGCCTCTACAAAGTATGGTGCTGAGGCTGAGGCATCATATTTGCTAATAAAACACAAAAGTCATTTGAACATTTAATGTTCATCTTAGGTTTAAGCAGCGGTGGAGTAGTGGTTAAGGAAGTAGATTTGGGCTCCAGGTTCAAATCCACCAATTGCTTGTTTGCCACTGAGGTACATAGCACTATCCTGACCCCCATAACGTCCAGTGGGCTCACCACAATTTACAGGAAGGCTCACAGTATGATGCAATGTGATTTGGGTGGCAGTTGTGGAGACTGCTGCCCCTGTGACCCAGAAAACAGCGAAGCAAATGAAGATGAATGAATAAATGAATGGACGTTCGGTTTAGAGGAAAACTTCTTGACTTGCAGAAAGTCAGTAAGAATGTTTGCACACCTTGGAGAATCCGTGTAATTCCTTGTTAATATCTTCTGCTTGTACTGATTGCATTTTTGTACAGGCCTTTGTACCCTGGCTAAGAGACGACTGCTATTCTATGGTGCCTTTTATCCTGGATATATGGTATAATTGAGATGACTTTGACATTGTTACAAATAAATTAACCCTTTTGACTGAAATACCGGTAAAATTAAGATGATGTTTACTGCAAAATACTAATGGTGTGATGAGTATCAGCCTGGTCAGTGGATAGGAAGACACCTGTTTAAAGCAGAAGTGTCTATTTTTAACACTGTGACTTGCTCCACTACACAAAGTCATATAGTGTGAAGGCACAGGCAAATGTGTGATCAGTGGTTGTTCTTTAGTCTACAACAGACCCGGGCAAACTAAGGCCTGGGGGCCAGATGTGGCCCATTGGGCTTCTTAATCCGGTCCGGCTAACTATACTATATTACTAACTGTACTAATTATTAATTATTATACAATTAATGAGGCAGTGGTCGCTTAGTGGCACAGGAACTGGACCAGCGGCCAAGTTCACATTTAGTTGTGTGCAATGGTGTAGGTCACAATGTTGCAATGACAAAGAGTTTACTTTTCATCCTTCCTTAATTTAATCTTATATACCGTACTTGTACCCGCAGTGTGATTTGGGCGGCAGTCGTGGAGGCCGCCCCTGCAACCTTGTAACAGATAATGAGGATGGAGATGAATGATTAAATTAATATTGTCCTCATACGTATCATTTATCCTTTATTCATGACTTTCACACATCACTCGTCATGCGACCTTCATGTCCAATTATAAGACACATAGTTGCCTGGGAGTCAAAATATTTGCCTGCTCTTGCTACAACTTTTTGCCATGCTCTCATATGTGTGCAGCTGAATGGAAACCTGCAAGACTTGGTTGTGATAGGTACCTGAATGCAGCGTAAAGACGAAGGAGACAGGAATAACTAGAGATCAAGTGTAGATCATATTGGTGAAAAAATCTGGTTATATTTGTCCATATGACGGAGAAGTGAGTTCCCCAGCTTGTTGCTTTCAGGCCAGTGCTGTTAAAATTGTTGACATTTTAAGTTGAATAGATTATTTTGAAAATGAAATGAAGTAAGGAATGTTGGTCTCAGCATCTATTAGGTCTTTGAAAGATACTGTATAGTACAGGGATGGGCAAACTAAGGCTCGGGGGCCAGATGTTGAGCCTTTTATTGTGGCCCGCCATCCGCGTCCAAATTGAATAATTTATTTATATTATAATTATATTATATTATAAGTATCCGTCTTAAAGTGACATCTTTGAGACTAAAAGTAATTTATCATTTTGGGTTTTATACATGACCTTTACATGCCATTTATGTTAGTCCAAATGGACGCTCCATGTCTCTGCTCTTGACTGGGCCCTTGTGTCCAATTTTCAGGATAAATTGTGTTCCGCAGGTCAAAAAGTTTGCCCACCCCTGGTATAATATATATTGTAGTGGGCTCAGAACCAGCATGTACACAGTACATTGTGATTTGGGTGGAAGTCATTGAGACCGATGCTCCGTAGTAAGCGGTTAAAGATAAATGGACAGTTGATAGGTGGAAAACTGCAAGACTTTTATATGTTTCCATATATTTCCTCTGCGTCTTTCCTGCACCGTCAGTTTCAACCTCTCTTCTTAGATGATGCAGTTCGCTTCTGGTCAAGTCTCACTTTTATTTGCCTAACAGATTCTTCGACCAGTCAACAAGCATCAACGTGGTCGGGTTCCTCCGATGGTTTCCGTTGAATCAACGCAGAATGTTGTTGGTAGAGTCTTTGACGACACTCACAGGTTTTGCAGTAATAGCCAACCATCTTCTCCTGAGGACTTATAATGATGGTCTTTATGGGTCTAGCCTCAAATCTCAGAGTTTTCCGACTGCTCCCCTCCTCTTCGTGCTCAGCAGCCAGGCGTTTCTGAGCGAGCTTCCTGGACTCCACTCTGAGACTCTGACTCTGACTAGAATTGCTGCCTGATGCCATCTGGTCAATCGTCAAGGATGAGGAGTTCAGAAGACACTTCACAAATATAGGGATAAAGTTCTCTTCCTGCCTTCTCTCCATACTTTGAATCTTCACAGATCCAATTTTGCTATAGCAAGCAAGGGATCTTCAAAGAATCAAAGCACTTTTTTTTTATTTGTTTGTTCTTGCTTTTTATCCTTTTGTATGTTTTGTTTTCTGTCTCTGACCAATGAAAGATCTGCTAGCTTCCTTTTCTCCTTTTGTCCTTTTTTAATCCATTCATGATCTGATGGTTAATGTCCTTGCCTTTAAGATCTGCCAGAAAACAAAAAGTGACATGAAGCACCACAGGTAGCCACTCTATAAAGTATATTATTATAATTACTACTACTGATTTGAGTGGCTTTAGAGCAGGGCTGTCTAACTCAATTTCACTGTTGGCCAGAATTAATAACTGGCATGAACTCAACTGGGCCAAACTCAAAATATATTGAGAAATTAACTGTAACTCTGCATCTTTTCCCTTCTCTCCAGATATTAATTGTTGTTGTTTTTTTATATGGAAACACTGATTCTGAAACAGCCAAAGCTTAACGTTATCAACATGTGAGAAATTACACATCAGTGGTAGTTGTTTCATATTCTGCCTGCGTAGTCTTACCAGATTATTTTTAATGTGAATCTTTCATTACAGAACAAAATGAATGTGCCATAACTAAAAGCATCCTTATATGACTAATTCTGGCAGTATATAAGGTCGACATGCTGGTGCCAATTCCAGTACACATTTATTTTATCTCAAGGACCAGATTGAATTACACTGCGAACCAGAGTTGGCCCCCGAGCCTCAGTTTGACACCTGTACTACATAGCCTGGACTCTTCATCACAAGACAACACATCCTTTAGAGCCAAAAATTAATTCACACAAGGAATTATGCTGAGGTTCTCTTTAGGGGGGACAGGAATAGACAGGATCAGGAATGAGGTGATTAGAGGGACAACACAGACAGGAAGGTTTGGAGAAAAAGAGAAGCCAGATTGAGATGGTTTGGACATGTTCATGTTGAGGAGGGACAGTGGATACAGAAAACATGCGAAGACGTTGATGGAAAACGTTGATTCACTGTGGCAACCCCTGAAAATGAGACAAGCAGAAAAGAGAAGGACATTTATCTAGGTGACTGGAATAAATACATTGGTTTTATTTTTTGTAGCAATGTCCAATAGACATGCTCATTTCTGATTCTGATATCAACCAATATAGCGAGGCATTGATGGAAGTTAGGTGTTGCTTGCTCACGAAGGTGATGGACTGAAACTGTGTTCCAGTAAAAAACTGTTAAGTGCCTTGTAACATTTATTTATCTGTACAAACCAGTGTAGTTAATGGCTTCAGCATTCTACACACAATTCCTTAGATTAAAAACATAAGCTGCAATGCTGCCATCTAGTGTTTAGATGCATGTATGTTGATGGCCCTCGTGTGTTGAGAGAGCAATAATAGTTTGGGGCACAGAAGCAGGAGTGAGGAGGTGTTGTGAGACCTTGTGTGTGTGTCAGAAAGAGAGGGTGTAGAGTTTAGGAGGAGGAAAATGTGTATTTTGGAGAACCTGGGTGGAGACCAGTAAAGGAATTCTAAACAAGTTGCTGCAGTAGTGTTTTTATAAAGGATCTTCAGAGGACCGTGTGCACTGTTGGGTTTTCATTTCAAAGGAGTTTGCTATGGCCTGAAACCAAATGACCCATGGACCGGCACCTGTCCATGGAACGAGGGTTGAGAACCCCCGCAATAGGCCATATGTGTAGAAACACAGGATTCCTAAATGAAGTGGAGTTTCATCCAGTACCAGTAGATAATTCCTGAACAAGAAACTGGAATTCCGATTGAATTTTTCTCTCCTTTTCCCCTCTTTATCGCTACAGTTGTTCAGTACAGTGTATCCACGGACTCTTATCCTCCAACAGGTGCACGCACACACCCACACACAAAGAACAGTTCTTACGGCCCAATTACAACATGCACAGTCAGTCGGCCTCCTTGATGGTTGTCATGGAGATGCCATTGATAAGGTACAAAATCATTTTCTTTTCTTCTCACGGCTAAAGGAAACTGCTGTGATGTAGTGGTAGCGTTAATGGACTTGTGCTGAATCAGAGAGGAGAACAAGTCGGACGCTGTGGTAACAGGTTGCTATAGTGCCTCAACGTACACCTTCATTTCTGGGAACCTTTCCTGGTCTCCCTCTCTCACTCTCTCTCCCTCTCCCTCTCTAACTCTCCCGAGCTTTGCTGCTGCTGTAGCAACTCTCTTCATATGATATATTTTTTACATGAATATAATCGGAGACACCTTGTCACCGTGTACACTCTATCAGCAGTGTTTGGACAGCAAGGACATCAGGTTGAGCTTGGCTACCAGAACAAAAATATCTGCATCTGAAGACTGACCTGGAGACTGGTAGGTGATGCAAATATTATAATCTTTTTTTAATTTTTTTTTTACCATTCTATTCAATCCTATTTGTTAAGTTACCTGGATTATATCTACAGCTATAGGCTGATAAATGTGTCCACTCTTAATGGTGTGTTTACACAGTCCTACTGTACTGATGACAACACAGTGACAATGACTTAGAATAATCAGCGAATGACTAACACTCACCTCAACCTGATCATGGTTTTTATGAGAATTTCACATTAATATTACATACCTTAAATAACCCTTATAAATATGCCATATGTCTTATCTTAATCTTTCCAACCTACTCATTATACACTAAAATACTCTCTCCCCTAGTGGCAACATGAGTGTCCACACATGCAGTAGTAGATAAAACATACACACACTGTTCTCTTATCTTTGTTTGATCTTCATTGAACCTCAAATTAATCACACATTTAATCAAATGTCTAATTTCATATGTCTAACCATGGTCTGTAGAGTTCCCACAATGATACATTAGTAATCTTAAATGTCCTCACAAGGACAGAAAGCTATTCCAGGGACACATACCAATGTAGTGGGCTCCAGTAAGAGCATGTAGAGAAGAGCTGTTGAGGTTCAGAAACAGTACAGTGGAGTCAACATAGGTGGAGACTCACAGCTGTAGCCATCATGATTGTACTGCAGAGATTCTTAACCACAGGTCCGCAGCCCAGACGTGGGCTGCCAGTGCCACCTGGAGGACTGCAAAACACTTAGTAGGCACCTGGGGGCCTCGAGGGCTACAGCAGGGCTGCCCAATAGGTAGATTGGAATCTACCAGTAGATCTTCAAAGGAGTGCAGGTAGATCCTGAGCAATAACATAAAATAAATTGACTAAAGTGAGAATCATATAGGTGTTCAGTCAAACAGTAAAGCATAATTTAGAGAGTGAAATATCCAGTTTATATTGGGAAATACAGTCATGGAATAAAATTATTAGACCACTCTGCTGTTTTCTTCAATTCCTTGTTCATCTTAATGCCTTGTTCCACTAAAGGTTTATCACCTGGGGGAAACAATGAACACAAAACCATGCAATGACTAAAAGCACTGTATTTGTCAGTGCAATGTTATTACTAGTGATGTAGGAACGGAAGTGATTTTTGTCACTGTCAATAAAACCATGCAAAATGGCCAGAAATCAGCTCTGAAATTAAACTTAATTATGAGCATTTTTCTGTTGTTATTTTATTTGTCCAGATTGATGTAGATTAAGTGGAAGCAGACTTTTAAATGGACAAGAAATTAAAGAAAGAGTGGTCTAATCATTTTTTCCATGACTATATATTTTTTAGTTCTAGTTTTCAATCTAGGTAGATCACTTCAGCCTGGTCATTTGAAAAGTAGACTAAAGTGTGAACACCCTGCTCCACAGGGTTTGAACACATAATGGTAGGTAATGTTACCATTCTTTAACCAGCGCCAAGATAGGGATGAAAAATGTCGGCAAACTAAACTTTGCCCAATTATACTTTTAATTTATATTATCATTATCTTTCTACCTTTTCCCTGCAAAGCCAGTATTTCCTCGATATATAGTCAAAAGAGGCTTAAAGCATTTTACCTTTATTCAATTATTTACTCATCACTTATCTTAGTTCAGGGAAATACTCAATCTTTCTGATCCTGACCTGGCCTGTGGCTCAGATTTCAATACCACCTGTGTCCCGCGGGTCAAAATAATTGCCCAGGCCTGCTCTAGCTGCTGTAGCAATAGCATATTTAAAAAAAAAAACAAGACAAACATTTCGAGCTTCGTGCAATGTGCATTGTGGAAAAGAAGGGATTACGTCATCAGTACGTAAAGTGTAATCTGACCAGATGACCAGGCTGTGATGGTGTGTGATCTCCGACACCAGAGACTACAGGTTAACATAGAAAAGTCTTTGTATTTGTTGTTTTTCCCTTGACTATTATAGTTCTGCAGGATAAAGGATTTCTATGGCAGCAGTTTGGAAGTTGGCAATAATAATACTTATACAAGAGGCCTTCAATCTATGTCAAAGGTCAGTTCTTAGTTGGGAAGTAACTTGGAGTTTTTAAATTGTATGTAAGCGACAAAAACCATAAATAAGTTATTTTTTATACAATAGATAACGATTAAGCGATTAAGTCTTTTTTTTTTATTAAAATGTAAATTTTGGTGCAAAGCGTGACTCATACAGGAAAATGTGCTGCTGTCTCAGACATTAGAAAGAGTGAGAACCAAGGACAAAACAGTACAAAGCAGTGGTTGGTGCTGCAGAGGACAGACACGGGAACTGTTGAATGAAATCCATCAGTATTATATAAGCAAGTGAAGAACCATTTACTTAACTGACAAAATCAGGACAATATGACTTAGACCCAGACTCTGTCTCTGCGTCATTGTAGTGTTCATGTTATTATGTAATTGCACAAATGGACCTTATTGTTCAGTTGACCTTATGATGTTTTCCATCTGCAGACCAGCTCCACACCTAATTACACTTTCCTGAGAAATTAACTATCATAATGTAAATCTATGGTTCATCACAAAGATAAATTAAACAGTTACTTCACCAAATATAATATCCATTTAAGCCTTTTTTTATCCGGGCCATTAGAAAAGAAGAGAAAAACTTCACTAATGGAAGGATTAGTGCAATACAGAGCAGCTGTGGTGTCTGACTTGGAGACAGTGTCTGTGTTTAATGCGAAAAAAAGACTGATTTGGAAGTGGAGACGAAGATGCTAGGGGAGATCAGGAAAGACAGGATCAGAGATAGTGTAGACATGAGTTGGGGCCAGACCAATAATGAACAGAGGATGTTGGAGATGGAGATGATAGACGAGAAGATGAAGAGGAGGTTTGTGGATGTGGTGGAAGAGGAAACAAAGATAAGTGGAGTCAAAGAATCAGAGGCAGGAGATGGAGGGTGTCTCCCTGAAGGAAACAGCCGGAAGGAGAAGTTTAAAGGTTGAATAATTGACTGTGTTTCTTTAGTGAAGTCAGGGCAGATGCCGTCTTTCTACATAACCTTTTTTCTGTGTTTTTATTCCCAGAAAGCTGTCCTACCAAATCAAACATCTAACCACCCACAGTCGACACGGAGCGATGGAAGAAAAGGCCTGCACTTCAGCAGCACCAATGGACTCCGGTAACCCTCTCCTCAGAGCCGTTTTCCTCCGTCGCCTCCGATTAACCCGTCTGCTCCTGGAGGGAGGCTCCTACATCAACGAGAGCGACAGCCAGGGCCAAACGCCCCTGATGGTGGCCTGCAGGACCCAGCATTCTGACGCTCAGAGCACAAGCCGAGCCAAACTGGTGCAGTTTCTGCTGGAGAAAGGAGCAGACCCCAACATCCAAGACAAGGAGGGACTGACGGCGCTGATGCACGCCTGCAGGGAGCAGGCTGGGCATGAGGTTGTTTCTCTGCTCCTGGAAGGTGGAGCAGACATAAACCTGGAGGACCAGTCTGGAACATCAGCGCTGGTCCATGCCGTCATGGCCGGGGAGCGGATGGTCCTGAAGGTGCTACTTGAAGCTTGCAAGGCGAAAGGGAAAGATGTGATCATCATTGCAACTGATAAATTTCCTGTTGGAGAAATAGAAGTCAATCAGTACTTCAGCGTATCAACCCCTGGGTCTGGGGACCACGCTGACAAAACCACTCTAGCAGCTCCGGCTTCGCCCTCTGATATTCAGCTCATCACCTCCCCAAAAAGCACCTCCTCTTCTTCATGTCCCCCAAAACCTGTCTTCTCTTTCAAAGATGACAAATCCTGTTGTCCAAGCTCTAATCCATCTTCGCCATCTCGGTATCTGGGACTTCAGCAGCAGCAGTATCTCCAGAGGTTGAACTCTGAGCCCTGGCTGAAGGTCCCCACTCCCCTAACACATGCAGCCTCACTTTTGTCAAATGAAGACGTTCCTTCCAGTGCGTCCGTGCAAGAGGAAGAAATCAACAACTGGAATAATATTCAAAGACAATGTAAAGACAACAGCAGCAGCAAACACGGCAGACCAAAGATGTCTCTACCAGGTCTCCTGTCGAGCCACTCAGCTTCCCACCCTAACCTCCACCATGTCAACCTTGGAGCTGACCTTGCAGCTTCATCATCCTTCTCGTGCCTGTCCAGTGCTAAGGTCCAGGGCCTTTCACCTCACAGCACGGCTTCATCCAGCCTTCACAGCATCCTCCAGAGGACCAAGCTGGGTGCAGACATCTATAACTCCGATCCTCAACTCGCCGGCTACTCCCATCACGTCCACACAGAGAACAAGAAGCTGGCTCCTCTACACCGCTCCAGTACACTGTGCTCCAGGGAACCTGCCCTAGTCCTGGGTCCAAACAACAAAGTTCTGACCAGGTTCAACAGAAGAGGTTCTGACGCCATGCTGTTAGAACACACCTCTCAGGCCAAGCCGAGGTCGTTGCCACCTTTGTCCATCAGCCCTCTCAATTACTCCTCAGCACCCAAGGCTGGAGTGGGGTTCATCGGGGAGAGGTTTCTTCCCTCTGCTCCTCCTGGACAGTCCACGGAGCTAAGCAGGAGGATGCTCCTGAGGAGACACTCGATGCAGACTGAACAGTTTAAAACCACAGCCTGAACACATTCATCTGTGCACGTCACTGTCATCTGTGTTGTGATCAACTGCGTGCTTGCAAACTATATAAACATGTGGTTTATTAACAGTACTGCTCCAAACTTTTAGGCAAATGTAACAAAGATTCCAGGGAAGGAGTTGAAACTTAAATGCAGTTTTTAGTCCAATCCACCTTGTACAGATCACTCATAACTTTGTCAACTGAAAATTTATCCACCCATAAATTGACTGTTTCACTGGAAGATCAACATCCTAAAACTTAGCAAATCGAGGTATTTTCCACCCAATGGCCGTCTTCTTGAATCTACTGTCAATGTAGTTTTGCTTACACAATACTGCACCATCATGCATGTCCAATGTTTAAGGACACCATGAATCTTTGCTTTTATTAGTTCGAACTTTCTAGATCAGCGGTCCAAAACTCAAATATGTTGAGGGCCACTGCCCCCACTGTCCATCCATCCATCCATCTTCCATCCGCTTATTGGGAGCCGGGTCGGTCGGGGGGCAACATTCGGAGGAGGGATACCCAGACTTCCCTCTCCCCAGACACTTCCTTCAGCTCATCTGGTTGGAGTTGCTCCAGCATGTCCTAGGTCTTCCTCTGGGTCTCCTCCCAGTGGGACATGACCCAAACATCTTCCTTGGGAGGCATCCAGGGGGCATCTGATGTAAATGCCCAAGCCACCTCAACTGAATCCTGTCGATGTGGAGGAGCAATGGCTCTAGTCCGAGCTCATTCCATGTGACAGAGCTTCCCACCTTATCTCTTAGGGAGCACCCCCTGCACCACCCTGCGGAGAAAGCTCATTTCTGCCACTTGTATCTGGGATCGCGTTCTCTCGGTCATGACCCAAAGTTCATGACCATAGGTGAGAGTAGGAACGTAGATTGACTCGTAAATTGAGAGCTTCGCCCTTAAGCTTAGCTCTTTCTTCACCACGACTGATCGATACAACTCCTTCAAAGGTGCTAATTTTCATGCCAGCTGCTTCACACTCGGCTACGAACCGCCCCAGTGCATGCTGTAGGTCCTGGTTCGATGAGGCCAACAGAACATCATATGCAGACAGCAGAGATGAAATCCAGTGTCCCCTGAACTGGACCCCGCCCGGCACCTGACTGCGCCTAGAAATTCTGTCCATAAAAGTGATGAACAGACTTTACCCCCACTGTCATTCTGCCAAAGGGCCACATTAGCAGTCAATCTTCAATACAGAAGAAAAAAAATGCAAAAATGACATAAAAAAAAAATCAGCTTCCCACTGTAGTACAACACTTCAGACGAGTCTTGTAATTCTCACATTCATCCACAGCAGTGTCTACCACTGAGTTCATACAATGAAACCATTTTTTTAGCATTTTTGACTTGCAGTGGAATTCTTCTATTAATCTCCCCGCTAACATTCAACTTTCACATCAAGGTGGGGGCCACAAAATATCGCTCAATGGACCACAAATGGCCCATGGGCCGCAAGTTTGAGACCCTTGATCCAGGATGTCAGGGTCTAACCAAATAACTAAAATACTGCATTATAAAAAACACCAAAATAACAAAACAAATTCATTAACTATCTGTAGCTGGTATTTGAAAGATCACAGCGATCTTCATCAACTCTCACCAGGTACACAAGAACATGTGCATATATGAAACACAGATCCAGTTTTACCTGGTTTTCCTGCTGAAATGTCTGCTGCTGCATGTTAGTGTAGACTCTGAATTAATTCTGGAATGTTTCAGGATACAGATCTTAGGAATCTTGTAGACGAGGGAGCCTGAAAATAAGCTGACAATTCCACGAATTAACACCATCAATGTAGAATACATACTTAAATATTTGGGTGAATAAAGAAATAACATCCATTAGTGTCACTGTAACTGAACATTATTTATACAGTGTATGTGTCTGTGTGTGTGAAAACATAGTGAAATCTCATCAACTTCTTTGTGACAAGCAAATTATCCAGAATACAGTTTTCAAGGAACATTTATTTTAATAAAAACAAATCACATTCAAAGTACCTTAGTATTCATCATCATCACCAACCTGGCACGATTGTCCGAGACACTGTCACTATATTTCTATTAAATGCTACAAGTGTGCCTCAAATATTTACATGTATATAAAGGGTTGAAAAAGAGAAAGATAAATGGAAAAGATTCTTAAAAAGTTTAAAAAGCAGTTAAAAAACAAATTTACAGCATGATATTGACTCAGTGAAGTAATTGTACTTCTTCAATACTTCAGTAACTACTCTATTCAGCGTACTTTAAGTCAGGAATGAATACATTGTACACTTCCATCTGTGTTTGTCAGGCTCGTTATACAGACGGAGTATAGGATTTTACCAAATGTTTGTGTTACACTTTCTCCAAAGCACCAGCAACCATTGCAAAGACTCTGCAGCTCAAAGACACGTGGGTAGCTCCTGTGGTTGTCTACACCACTCTCTGCTGTGCCACCTAAAAACACTTGAACCACGGAGTGAAATCGTGACCGAGTCCAACTGGTGTTTTGTTCAAGCCCTGTGGTCAAAGTCACTGACCCGCTTCTTGATGAGGTTGAGTTTGGACTTCAGATATTTACACTTGCGCCTCTTCATCTGGTAATCTGCAGACTGGAGGAAGAAAATACGGACGTAAGAGACGACGTGAATGTAACACACGAACCAGTCGAACAGCAAGCACATGTCACATATGCTACCAATAAATACATAACAAACTGTACTGTTGATACTATTGTGATTTATCTCAAGGAGCTCACCTTGCACAAGGGTCAGTCAGAAATGTTCTATGAACACCTTAATGAATCAAAATAACACGTGAGAACCTACCTTTTTAAGCATCTTTATCCTGTTGTACTCATCCATAGCATCCTGTTGTAGAATAAAAGAGAAAATTAGATTTCTTTTACTGTAGTATGTTGACATACAGTACCATGCATAGTATTTATACTAGGGGTATATGAAGGCATGGGCTAGACTGAATATTTATTGAAAAATAAACTAAACATTTCCCCTTCTCCAGATATTAAATGCAAGTCTCCTGGAGCGTCTAGCAAGATATGCCTGGGGCTGGCGCCCCATCATGGCCCCAATAAAAAATAAATTGACTGGAACCCACACAGGGCCCCCCAACTCTGGTATATATTTAATATGATCACCACGGGCCGAGATTTGGCCCCCGGGCCTGAGATTGACACCTGTGACTTATACAGTATATGAGGCATTTACAATAGGATTGGATACATTCACAGTATTATACTAACATTTACAGTATCATACTCAAAATGTAGTTGTCAGTTCTGAATATTTATAGTATCATATGTAAAATTACCAGTACTATATTGGCATTTACATCACCACATATAATATATAAAGACTGTAAATTATATTTATATTATAAATAATACATATACTACAGTTATAGCTCCCATAGTATTGTACATTAGAGTACTGTAGGAGCATTAGCGCAGTAGCATATGACTTAATGTAACTTAATAAAGGTGTATGTTAAATATAATGTAATTTGCAGTACTATGGTGCATCACTAGGACCGTTCATGGCACTGTTAAGTGCTATGTGTAGTATTTTCCAGTGCTATATATTTCAGGACTTTCATGTAGCACTGAGTTTGGACTGGACACAGTAACACAATATTAATATTTGGTCACTAAACTCTTACCAGGAAGGCGGGACTTCCTTCCTCCAGGTCATCCAGCTCTCTGTCCACATCTGAAAGCCTCTTATTGATAGCGTCCATCTCGGCCTGCAGTTCTTTGTACACTAGGTGTTCGTTGTCAAATACCCGTTTGTAGTCAGCTCGCTCCGCCTCATCTCTTATTGGGGGAAACTCACTACAGACAGGGGGACAGACAATAGTGACTTGACACAAGCTCAACCACAGACGTCACTGCTGAACCATGATGTAGGTGATGAACGGCAGAATGTTTATACCTGTCAAAGTCATTGTCATCAAGCTCATCTCCCGAGGAGTTGTAGTCTGTGTCGTAGTCCTGGCCATTTGCTCGACGAGGACGACCAGGGCGTCTCTTCTTGGGCTGACTAGCTGAGCTGGTGACGTCAGAGTTGTTACTGTACAAGGGCACATCATTCACCACTGGAGGCCTGCAGGAGGACAACACAGTCATCAGACAAGGCAAAGACAGTGAAGTGTCTTCTCGATAATCTGGTCAGAGCACAATTTTCTACTACAAACCTCATCTAAAGTACTACACATGTAGTATTTACAGTACTATACTGTATATCTGTGTAGGTTCTCAGTCATTCAGGACATTAAATCCAAAACAGCACAAGAGCAACTAGTCATAGTAGGTTTCTTGAAGACGTTTTATCTCTCATCCAAAAGGCTTCTTCAATTCAGGAGTATTTTATGAAGCATTTACAGTATTATATGTAGTATTTATAGTAACATATGAGCATTTACAGCAATAAACATAGTATTTACAGTAATATGAGCATTACAGTACAATACGTAGCCTTTCCACTACCATACATATAATTTACAGTACTTATTGTAGCTTTTAGCATTAAACACTACTGTAAGTGAAACATATAGGATTGCAGTATTGACAGTGGTGTATGTGTAGTATTTAATTTACACTACGCAGTCTGGAATGTAGTAGACTGAGGTATAACTCCTCAAATTCCTCTACCTCTTTTCTTGTTGTGCCATAATATAGCGGTTAGCACACCTGCCTTGCAATCAGAGAGTGCTGGGTTAGATTCCCAGAGGAACTACATATCCTCAATAGCACCTCCTATCGCAGCCTGTATTTATTTATCAAGACTGAGTGTAAATGCCCTAATTGTAGGATGACTGTAAGAGACTCACTCATGTTGGATGGACCTCAGTTTATTGTCACAGGCAAGAACATCTGTTCACTGTATATCTGAGGTCCTTTCTAAGGCTGATGTTGTTACCATGACAACCACTTGTTACCACCAGCTTCAACACAAGCTCATTCAGTAGACATGCTGCTTCCAATGCAATGGCCTGCTGCAGTGTGTGCCCAGTCACATTGACAGACATTTATATACAGTACCCTTGAATGATGCAAGGTAAAGAAAACAGCATTATGAAAAGCGTGAGAGTGGTCAGAGACAGTGGTCAGCCAGCAGCTGTCCGTGCTGAGTGGACAGGCATAAGGAAATGTACTGACTGTAAATTAAAAGACCAATGACTGGACAGAGAATTGTTTCCATTATTTCATTTGGGAGCTCATGTTTTGTGTGTTTTTGTTTCTGCACGTGTGCGCATATCATAAAGAACTGTCAAAAAACATTCTCCTTTTTCTTCCAGGTCATGTTAGTTATCTTTGCACACCCGTTCTAACTGGCTGTACCAGTAACACCCTCCTGGACAATGACGTTGACATGCCTTTTCATTTTCTGGCGGGAACATGTCAATCATACAATATTTTTAAATTCAGCAGAGGTAGAGAAATAAACAAGTGACTTCGGCTCTAGATGAATGACTGCAGCTTATTTTTTTTAAATCAAAAGTTTTGAAGAGGTGCAATGAAATATTCTCTTTCACCTCAAAAGATTCCATTACGTGATATTTAAATGATAAATACAGAATAAAAATGTTGTGTAGCTATTTAAAATTGGGTTAAACATTTTAAACAAAGGATTGTGAGAAAAAGATTTCTACTGTAGGTCATTATTGAAACTGAAAATTAAGGAAAATGATAAGAAACCTTAATGTTTATATCTGTGTCCACATACTTTCATAAAATCCAGGGCAACCAGACTTTTTTACGCCATCTGTGCTATTCTGAAACTCACTGTGGGGTGTAGTTGTAAGGTGGCTTGTCGTAGTTGGTGCTCTCATCATCTAGGTGGCTCCTGGAGCCCCTTAGCTTGTCAGGGTATTCTGACATTGGGAGCTCCTCTACAGGAACAGATACATTGTTGACCTACAAGAAAGGAAGAAAAACCCCATAAGCATATATTTAAATGACTACAAAATTACGCGTAGAGCAAACATTGCTATGAACCAGGACACAGGATTGCAAGTAATTGTCATGGAGACAGTGTTTGACTCCCTGTTGAGAAACAGATGGTATTTCTGTTATTTAGATTTATACTCAGGCAAAAACAACGAGACGTAAGTCACATTCTCTGAAGAAACTAGGTTCTGTTGAAGGTATTAAAAGATACAGGGAACACAACGGAGCAGGGATGTCCAAACTGCTCTACAAAGAGACACTGTGGCCGCAGGTTGTGGTTCCAACCAAGCAGTAGCACACCCGAGTTGACAGGTTATTCAACTGATCTCAGTAATTGGACAGCTGATTGGTCAAACTATGCATTCTTGGTTGGTTGGAACAAAAACCAGCAGCCAAAACGACCCTTTGTGGAATGTTTGGACATGCGTGCAACAGAGTAACAAATGAGAGCTCAGCACAGTAGAGATGGTCACAACTGTCCTCCTTACAGATCTCTTGAAAGGATTTAGATGCTCTTTAAAAGAAAAAACATAGTATGAGGAAAATAATGTTGCAGTTACATAAAACTGGGAATTACAGAATTTCAGAACATAGAGCAGACAAAAATCCAGATAAAAACCAAGTTAGTGATTGCAGACTTGGGTCTTCAGGTTCTAATCCGCCAGCTGCCAGGTTGCCACTCTGATCATAGCACCGTCCTGACCCACATAACTTACAGTGGACTCACCACCCTCAGGAAGGCTATCAGAATGGAGCAGTGTGATTTGGGTGGCAGTTGTGGAGACTGCTGCTCTTGTAACCCGGTAACGGTTAAGAAGATGAAGATAAATTAATGAATGAAGATAGAATATTCATTCATCTTCTTCTGTGTGTCTATTGCCAGGTCACAGGGGTGGCTGACTCCACCCAAATCATATTGCACCATATTGTGAGTCTTCCTGTGGGTGGTGAGCCCACAAGAAGTTAGGTCTGGACGGTGCTCTGCTCAAAGCACCTCAGTGGCAACAACCTGAAGCCTTGTGGACAGAGTCCGCTTCCTTAACCACTAGGCCACCACTGTCGACAACATTATCAGATATCAGTTATGATATTTAATAATACTGATCTATATGAATGTACTGAACAAGAAGAGGCAACCATTGTCACATTGTGCTTAGAAGGGATGTTTTGTAAGGATAATAACTCCAGACATCAATGCTAAGCCCTTTACACAGCACAGTAAAAGACAACAATGGGAGTAAACATGTGACCTGCTCTAAAAAAACATATAGAAACTCAGGGGTATGTAGTAGGAACAGCCTGCATGGACTTGTCCTCTAAATATTGGGACCAGGACTGAGCAGCAAGCTGCTAAACAACACACTGTGCTACAGAGCCGCACCAACAGGTTTACATACAGGCACCGCGATGCACCTGAGTCCAACCTTCTCAGGACTTTTCAGTCATGTTCTCACAGGCTGCAGTGAAGAAACACACTGTGTCTTTGGTTCCCAGTGTCATGTTTCTACCACCGTGCTGTATTTTCACCATCACAAGCCCGTCCGACCTGCTCTGCTTCTTCACTGCTGAGGTGGTTGCGGGGACATGGCTGAACTGGATGTCATCACACCTTCTAACTGCTCTCACAGTGACTCAAAAAAATGTTTCTGTTGCAAAACACAAGGCTGAAAATATCTTTCAGTGGGCATGAATCACCACAAAATGAAACTAGAATCCAAACACAAGAGGACGGTGACACTGTGACACAGCAGCTGATACTGTTTTGTGGCTGGAGTATGAGATTGAAACTCAGACCACACCCTGAAACCAAACGCTGCCTTGGTTGATGCCTACAAGCCCCTCCCCCGCCTACAAACTGGTTATGCGACTTGTCTAGACCTTAAAAAGCAGACACAGGAATTTTAACTGTTCCTGAAAACAAACAGAGGAGGTGAGGGTAGGGGAGTTGTGATGGTGGTGGTTGTTGTTGGGGGGGCGGGGTTAGCATCGATGACTGGCCATGATTCCAAGTTTTAGGAATAAATAATCTAATGGTTGGTTAAAAAATCATGACTGGTTTATATATTTTTATGGTTTAGGATTTTTTTAATCCTTTTGTTGCACTGGCTTGTCAATCAAAACGAACTACACAAACCTATACTATAACTTTAGTATAACTATACACCATACTTCAACCTGTACTTCAAGTCAGAATCAAACATGTCTGCAGACCTGTTGGAACAGGTTCATTGACAACTCTGTACAGAGCAGCAGTGACTGACTGACCATATACATCCATATATGTCATGTTGCTCATACTTTTATAAGACAAATACTCACAAATCACATGGTTTGGTTTGGTTTAATGTCAGTCTGGTAATGTCAGTATGCCTGTGGCACATGAGTACAGCCACAGGCATTGAATGGTTGATAGAATGTAGGTCAAACCATGGTAAAAAAAAAAATGTAGTAATGCAAAAGAAATTCCCCAACAGGAACATCAATATACATAACTCTGACGAGCTTTAGCCTCACAATGGAACCACAGGCTTTGGTCCACCTGTTAAGAGCAATTCAACTGCTGCTGGTAACACAATAATATCCTAAAATAAATATCATTAAAGTATGATTTTATCTTTTTTTTATGGACTCAATCATTGGTCCAAATCTATTTTAGAAATAAAAATTAACCATTGGCCATTTCTATATTAAATCTATCATTTCAGTGAGGATTTAGTTCATTACCTTTAACATCTTTTACTTGGCTGAACTTTCTCACTTAGATAACAGTATAGCAGACTGGTTTGACGTAATAGATTTCACACCTGTCACAGAATTCTGACTTTCGAAACCAACAGTTTCTGTTTCGTTACAGTCTCAAATTATAGACTCAAACAAAGCACTAAAAATTAATCAACAGAGGCTATTGCCATACACACGGAAGTTTCACTCAAAAACAAACTAAGCTTAAAGAAAAAAACAAGTATAAGGTAATATATTTTGACTTATGTATGTAAAACCATTACATACCCAATCCTCTACATCCTGAGGCGGTGCCAGGTCATCAACGACCTTAACTTTCTTCCACAGAATGTTGCTCTTGCCATAGTTTCCAATTTTCTGTCGCGTCTTCAGTGCAAAGACAAGCATTATGATCAGAGCGATGGTCACCAAGAAGCCGAAGACGACCGCGATGGCCTGAAACCAAGGAAAAATTGGAAGGAACAGTTTGAAATAAAAAGTTTACGTTAAGATAAGAAGACAAATAAAGGAGTGACGTGCAGTGATGTCCTCACCTCCTGTGGCTCCACCACACAATAGTGGTACAGATACTGGTTGACAAACATCCCCGAAGTCTGTGGGTGTTGGAACTGGGCACAGAGACCAGCAATCTGGGCAGAGTAGATGGAACCAGAAGACTGGGCCATGGGGTTAACTGCCATCAAGTAGACGATGGAAGCGATCAGCATTAGCAGTGCAAGGATGGCGCAGATGATTATAATTGCCAGGTAGAACTTCCTGCTCTCAGAAAGGCTTTGATGGGACACAATGATGATGAAGATGACCAGACACACAATGAAGGTGATGGCCGCCATAGCGATGATGAAACCTTTCCCTGCTCGAGGGTCGTTGTAGTTTCCTCCAATGTTTCCGTAGCCGTAGTTGTTTCCTGCTCCGTATCCACCGCTTGCAAAAGAGCCATATCCAGAGTTGTACCCAGAACCGTAGCCGACGTTCGTCCCATATCCTGTACCGTATCCCATCCCACCAAACCCAGACAGGCCACCCTGAGTGTCCCAGGCCAGAGTCGAGGCCACACAAGCAAATATGGCAACGCACATAACAATGGCAATAATGGCCATGATTTTAAGAATGCCTGGTGGCGATGTCCAGCGGTAGAAATGTTGGAACTCATCGTCTGGGTAGTAGGAGTAGGCAGGTTGAGGGGGCTCATTACTACAAGAAAAAGAAAATAAAAACATTTTATAGATGCTCCTTCTAGTCCAGACCTGGGCAAACTAAGGCCCGGGGGCCGGATGCGTCCCATTTGCCGTTTTAATCCAACCAGCCCAAATCATATTTTTAATTTATACTTTCTTTCTGCTTTTTCACTGCAAAGTCAGCATTTCCCCAATAGATAGTCTAAAGAGGCTTAAAGCATTAAATAATTTTAGCCTTTATGTAATACTTTATTCATTATTTATCTTAGTTCACGAAAATACTCAATCTTTCTGATCCTGATCTGTTACTCAAATTTTAGTACCACCTGAGGGCCGCAAATCAAAATAATTTCCTAGACCTGTTCTAGTCTTATGACTATAGGAATGAACAAGATGACTTTTGGTTTCGTTTACATTCCACCTCTTAGTTGTTCTGTACAATCCTAAGTAAAGATAAACAACAAAACACTTACTATCCATCCGACTCATAGGGAGGCGGACTTCCGTTAGGCCTTGATGACATACTTCTGAATTTACTGTGGTTACAGTTGGCCTGAAAAACAATAAACAAAATAATTAAGAATTAATTCACATTTCTGAGCTATAAATAAACTCCCATGGCTGCTGTTCAACAGAAATATAACAAGGCAGAAACAGACTTTTCTATTGCATGTGTTTTACTGAAAGTAATGTTATAAATTTACATGCTGAAATACATTTTAAACTATCAAACTGGAAAAGCTAAGGTTTTCTCTTGAAAAAAAAAAACACAGATACCTCTTTTAATAATAATAATAGATTTTATTTAAAAATGTCTATTGAATCATCGCCATCTTTGTCTGGATGTGATGGTTGAGCTCATTAGATTCATACATATTTCTTTCTTTTTCTTAATTTAAGATTATCTCTTTTTAACAATAAGGAAAATCAACACTCCCTTTTTTAATTAATTTAACTTTTTATTTTCTTACATTATTGCTACTATTTCAATTCTGTTGTTATTTTTACTCAATAATTAAGTTTTTGCCTGTTCTTGTTGCAGTGTGGATTTGACGGGAAAACGCGGTTTAAAAAGTGTGAAGGAAGATTTTATTATGCATTTGTACTTATCTCTGTGATACTTTCTCCCAATAAAAAAAAATAAAATCTATATTAAAAAAAAAATACATTTTGAAGTCACTGAGAGGTTTAGCCTTGAAGAAAGTCTAGATGTGTTTAATTCAGTCCTTCTATCCCTCTTTATGACACATAAAACCTATGAGACTCAAAATGCGGATATCTGATGAATATGTTCTTGTTTTATTTGTTCTCTTTTTCCCTCCGATTTCTAGATTCTTCGTTTCCCATTTCATACACTACATAGAATGTGTACACATGATATACACGTTCTACGTTGTGCACAAATATAAATAAATGTTATAAAAACGTATATTTATAATCATTAATCTCTTTATTTAAATATTATTACCAAGAAGTCCAGCCAAATCCATAAAACTCGTTTTTTTTTTTTATCTTATGCAACCATCGGTTTTAGCGTTACCCTCCTTCTACCGTTAGGAACAACAATTATCAATTTTTACTCGTTTAAAAGGCTGGGTTGATAAAACAATAACATTTTCTTTATCAGAAATTTCTCGCAGACTTTTAAACGTTACTAAAAAGTTTTTGTGTTTCCCCGAATAACACCAAAGCTAAAGGCATTTGGAGAATCTTTTAGGTGGTATCCAACAACACACCTGTTACCTGATGCTTCTACAGAGTACCGGTTGATATAAATGATGGAATAAGTTGAAAACTAACCACAGAAGTAAAAATAATAAACAAAAATAACATAAATAACAATGAAATAAAGTACATTGAAGAAGACAACTCACCTGGTTCTGTTGTGCTGCGCCTCACCTCAAAAAAGTCGAGTCGACTGAAACCGCAGCTCACAACACACCGCCCAAGTCAAGCCACACCCAGTCCAGATCCCGCCCCGCCCCTCTGAATCGCACAGGTGTAACATTACCAAGCGCACACAGGAAGAGGAAATGGCCGGGAAGCTAATTTACTACTACGAAATTCTCGGTTCGTCTCGAGATCATTGATGCTGACGACGTTTTGTTGAATGTTATAACAACTGCCGTTTGTCTATGAGCAACATATCTAAGGTTAATTTTTAGGTAAAAACGAAACGATTTTGCGTTTTATTTCGGTAATCATTGCATTAACCCTTATTTTTTCTTTTCTATTTTTACGTGAAAGAGGATTCATTAAATTAATAATTTAAGTTAGTTAACCTATGTAGAGTCGTTTATGATTTAACTATCAATACTTACCGTTATGTTGTTTTTATACATTCTACCAATCTATCCACAGTCCCTCCTCTTAACATGTCCAAACCATCTCAATCTGTCTCTATTGTATCACAGATCACTCCCGACACTTTTCTCCATTCATCTCCTCTCTTCCGCAGTCTCCTCTGCTCTGAACAGGTGACCCTCAGTATCTAAACTCCTGCTCCTGGTAACCTCATCATTCCACTGTTCTCCCTTTCATTTATAAACATACTCTGTCTTCCTATATCTGTTACATTATAAAGAAAATTAAAATAGACATTCAACTTTCATACAGGCAGAATTGTATTCAAATATCGCCAAAAATTATTTAAATTATGAAACTAAGTGGACAACCAGAGTCAAATATTTACAGTTCCTTTTAAAAGACAATGAAACATTCAGCATTTTTGTTTAGCTGAACAGTTTGGTGTGGACAATGCATGGATCTACATATACAGTAGAAAGTAAAAATAAGTGAAATGCAAACAGTGTCAAAACAAACAAAAAACAACACTGGACATAGTGTTTTATATTCTACTGAATAATAAACAAGGATCTCTTATCTAAGCAAGAAGTGGTAATTTTAAGACTTGATAAAGTGAAATTTATCTGGACATGTGACAAAAAACAAAACAGAAAGGTTCTAAGAACATTTTAAGAAGCTAACCGGGAACAAAAAAAAAACGGAACTGCAAAGCATTCACATCAGATTCCAGTAATCTCAGAAATGAAGTGGTTAATTTAACTGTTTCTGTGGTTACAGTTTTACATACACACACAGAAAACACACACAGTCCAGTGTAAGGATATAACTTGACATTTTGGGACACAGCTAGTTAATACCATCAAAACATGCAGCACATTTTACATGTTTTTAGGCAAAAGTGCACATTGACATTTCCGTTTCACCGTATTAATGAATTGTACTAGGAAAACCTAAAATGTGAATTATTTGAAGAAACTCATTTCACTCTACCTCTAACAATAACAACAAATGTAGGTGAGGTGTTTACACATCAGGTTGAGGTAGAGGTGTAGGGTGAAGTGTACAGCATTAGCATTGGTCATAGCTCCAACTTCTCCATGAAGGTCAATTAATGATATCACTGTAAAAATGACTCTACAATCATCTACAACTGTGGTTGTAAATTTGGTCTATGATAGTTGCAGAAATAATAATAAACAGATATTTGTTTTAAGTTGGTCAACTAAAAACCTGTTATTGCTGGTGTTTCTTTCTGTCACTGATGCTTGGGATCAATGGGATCAATGTTTCACAGTTGATTATATTAATATCATCAGATGCTATCAGAGCATATTTACAGCTCAACAGAGTGACTTAGTTTTGTTTTAATATACATACATTGTTGGTATTGTCAGTGGTGTTAGATGAGCAACCTCCATTTCTTTGAAAGCCATTGGTGGAGCTTGCTGTTAGTGTTACAAATCAGTATTTGCAAGGTGTCTCATGTAGGATATGTATTTTTCAGAAAGCTGTATGAGGAAATGAGAGTCACTCTTATATCGACGTAAAAATAACAGGACTGAATCTTTGGAGATCCAGTGTAGGAAATGTGATGTTCAGCAAGATTACTGACATATTTATGAATATATGTCTGTAATTGTAGTGCTGTGGGGAGAAGATGCTTCAGTGGTCTAGCTGTAACCATCATTCCACTCCATGACTTTGTCGTATTCTTGGATCTTCTGTTTGATGTGAGACAGTTTGCTCTTCAGGTATTCACATCGCTCCTTCTTCTCCAGGAATGTTGGATCCTGGAGGAACCATATAAAAATGCAGGAAAAGTCATTTAAGTGAGCCTTTATTTTTGTATTTTACAATGTATTATGGTTGTATTTATTTAACAAAAAAAGGAAAAATTATTATAAAAGAATAAACATTCTGAAGGAGATATAATTTATAGAATATAAAAAAGGCAGTATATTATTGCAGTTAAAGATTAGCTTTGTTAACAAATATATATTCATTGTTCATTATATATTATATTAATATCATTTCAATTTTTGTGTATTTGTAATTTATTATTTTAAATAATTTATATAAATATAGAGGTATAAATGACACTATAAAATAATTTTCTTAATTTTTAGAACTTTATTAATCACCGAGGAGTATCCTTCAGGATATTATGCCTCTGCATTTAACCCATTGCTGTAGTGAACCGGGGGAGCCAGCGTGTGGGGACTATACCATGCTTAGGGTAGGGGTATTCGAACCAGGGGGCCTTGTGGACCCAAGTCCATTTCCTTAACCACTAGGCCACCAACAGATGGAGAGAAAAATGAACTTACTTGCTTTTTTCTCTGGTATTCTTGAAGAATTCTGTTAATGCGATCAACCTCCTGTAACAATTAAAAAACACACAGAGTTGCATTGTTTGGCCACAAATGGAAATACATATAAAAACATATAGCTGGAAAAAAGTGAACTTGTGCATGAAATTCATAAAAATGATCAGTTCAGTGAACTGATAAACAATATGAGGTTGTGGATGGGGAGTGGGTGCAGTCAGGGAAGTGGTAAAAGAGGAGGGAAGTTATAAATAAAGAAAATTAGGTCAACCTAGACAACAAAGACAGGGGGCAGTGTAACAGCAAGAAACACTTTCCTCAGAAGTTACATAAACTGATCTAGCTGAGGTGATGTCACCTTGGGCAGTAGGAGCATCCAAATATTCTGTGAGGCAGCATCAGTGGCACCGACTTCTCCTCGATGAACCACTGGTGATGGTGACCCATCATGCATCACATACAGTAAGTGTCTCACTATTGCAGTATTTTGTTTTGGTGTTTACCACGAGACCATGCAGCACTGCATCTAAATGTTATGGCTCACCATCTGGTTGGAGGCGTGTTGGGGCAGACTGTTCATCATGGCGTCCATCTCGTCAAACTTCTTCAGCGTAGATTGGACCTCAGAGTGGAGCTCTTTGTACTCTGCGTATTGGTCGTTGAACACGGCTTTGTACTGGTCTCGCTCCTCATCTATTTTTATCGTTGGGTATTTACTGTAGTTTCAGAAGAGAAGAGTCACAAAATACTGTCTTTATTAAGAAACAAACAAACAAAAAAATCACTGAAAAAAACAAGGCTGCCCTAAGCTTGATATTAATACAATGGATCAGCCTAACCCAAGGGGTTAAGGAAGGGGACTTGCATCTTGCATCTTGCATAACACTGTCCAGACTCGCATAACCTCCAGTGGGCTCACCACTCACAAGAAGGCTCACAGTAGGGAGCAGTGTGATTTGGGTTGCAGTCGTGGAGAGTATTTTTCCCTTTATGTGGATCAGAATCTAATTGTCAGGTCTGCTGGAAAAATCCAATCCCTGTCCAATAACTTTCTTCATAAAGCATCACTTACGCAATGTAGTCAGGAACGATGACAGGTTTTGGAATGTGTCCTGATGGAATAGCTCCCTGTAAAACCTTTGCCGGCGCTGCTTTAGGAACACCGTGGATGGGAACCACAGAAGACCCTTGGACCTGAACTGGCGCAGGAGCAGAAGCAGGAGTAGAAACAGAGACCTGTAGAGACCAAGAGTAGTTTGAGACATTGTTTGGAACATCACTTCTATCATTGAGGTTTGTAAACACTAGTCTGATTTGACAGTGTAGAAGTTCATTCTATTGACATTAGCAGAGACACAAAATACTCACTAATGGATGAGCCGTCCTCTCAGTTGACATCATCTGTGGAGGAAAAACCTGAATTGTAAATGATCTGTTCAACTCAAACATCAGTATCTATCTATCAATAAATCAAAGTTACAATAGAAAGAGAATCATAGACAAATACACATATAAAAAACCCCAAAACAATATATTTATAGTCAATAACTACGAATGTCATAATTTGAACTTAAGAAAAAAAAATACATTCCAACCATTACAGTGGTTTAATGTACTCAAGTAGTAAAATAAAATATTGCATTCCGAGACATTCAGGACTTCTTGGAAGAGTTGGGAGAATCCTGGAATCACATCTGGACATTTCTCAAGAGCTTCTGCAGTGATCTTACCTCGTGACCATACTTCTCCCTGTATCTGCGTGTAGCTTCATGTCTCCACAGTTTGAGACACACGATGGCTCCGATCAGATAAATGACCATGGTGACAAACAGGAAGATGATGGCAGCCGTCTGTCCAGCCTCTGTTCTGCAGAAGGCCCCGTTGATGCCGTTGTTAAAAACAGGATAAGAGCACAGTCCTCCACGGGTGGTGTCGCGGACGTATATGATGCCTGGCGGAGAAAATGCATGCATGTTTACATAGTCAAATATGGTGGGAAAACATCAGCCTCACAGCAGGTCTAGGAACCGTGCATCTCAGGTGAGGTGTGTCTGAAATGTGCGTCTATTTTCATGTTCCATGTAAGCAGTCAATCTGTGCAATTCTCTATTAGCAAAAGCAGAAATAATGTCACTGGGCGGGAAATTTCAAGTACGTTACCAGAAACTTTCCACAGGAAATTAAGAATTTCGGAAATATTACAATCATATACAAACTGCAAATAATTGCAAAGTATAATAGTTCTGTCATAAATACACATCCATATTAATACAATTTAAAAAATGACATTTTAACAGTTTACAGCAGGGGTGTCCACACTTTCTTGTCTTGTGAACAACTTTTCAAATGACTAGGCTGAAGTGATCTACCTAGAATGAAAACTCTAAATGTATTTACCTATATAAACTGGATATCTTATACTCTAAATTAACATATAACCTATGTTATACGGTCTGATTCAATACCTTTATTATTCTCACTTTACCACAGTGATTAGCATCTTGAAATAGAATTATATCTCTAGTTTTATTAATATTATTTTTTTATGTCATTACTCAGGATCTACCAAGACTTCTTTGGAGATCTACTGGTAGGTCCAGATCTACCGCCTAGTTTACAAAAATGCTGCATCTTTAGTTTTTTATGTATCCCTGACATCTTCTTTATGCACATAAACGCCCAAACTTTATATAAATATTTATATAGATATGTGGTGTAAAGACAGTTATGTGGTTTCCTGTACTTTTGTTTTGCAGAGCAGGAACCACTGCTGTTTTCAATGCGAGATAAATCAACACAAGTGGATAATAAACAAACAAGTTACTCTTTCTCATTTAAATGATACGACTAATAGTTTTGTGACACAGGCAAACCCTCCAATCCCTTATTCTGTCTTCTGATCTAGGACTGTGTCAATGGTTAAGTCACTTGAACTACTTTTACTCATCATGCAAATATAGCAGCCATGTTTTCGTGTGGTTTTATGGAAATAAGTTCTTCCCTGTAACCAACCTGCTGTCATGTAGAGCACAGCCAGAGCCAGATTAATGATGAACTCAGTCAGTGGCCACCAGTTGGAGTCCAGGAGGATGGTGCGGTAGTACATGGTCATCCCCAGCACCAGCACTATCACCGTCACCAGCCAGGCCAGCCCTGCTACCACCAACACAAAGGGAGTCTTGGGGCCAGTGTAGTAAGTCCCACCGGTACCAGCTCCATAGAAACCTGCACCGTAGGCTCCACCGGGAGCCGAGTATCCAAACATGTTAAACCATTCATTGTCTTTGTGGATGTAGGCACAGACGCAGGCAAACACAGCAGCTCCTAGGAGAAGCTCCACACAACCCAGAATCCTCAGCAGTCCAGCCCAGGACTTCATGAAGGCGTAACGCTGATGGTACTCCTCCACGCGCTCACTGTAGGTCAGCCCCGTGCGGTATGTGCGCCCCGACACGGATTCCTGCACCTCCAGGAGCTCCTTCCTGGAATTATAGCTGCCGCCTGAGCCGCCGTAGGGATCGCGATAGGATCCAGGAACAGAGGGGGAGTGTGGGGGAGAACATCGGACACCCTCGCTGGTGCTGTTGTTGTTGTACGAGGACGCGGGCATGTCCCACGGCTTGTTGCTGCTGCGGTTGCTTCCTCTGAAAAAGTTCTTCCAGGAATCAGGGATGAAACGATGGACCGGTTTGATGTCGATGGCCGGGTCGTGCTCCGGCTCGCCGTTGTCCTCACTGCCACTGGGATCGAACTCCGGACCCACAGGAGGGTGATCCGGCAGAGGTGGAGGCGGGAGAGGGTCCACACTCTGGGCTAAACGAGCTCTCTGCTCTCTCAGCGGCTGCTCATTGTACCAGTCCTCTCTGGGGAGGGAGCCATGTGGCACCTGGTCGTAGTGGACACGCTCAGAGTGTCCATGGTAGCCTCCTCCATAAGACATGGGGGTAGTGATGGTCCCTGGAGCAGACACATAAAAATGAACACAACCAACCTGTTTAACCCTTAAAACACTTAAATTTATTACTCATGAACTAATAATGCTAATAATAATAAATTTGAATAAAAAATAAAGAGTACATAAATAAACTATTGGTTAGTCACCTTCACAAAAACAAAATTATATTGACTGACATTTTTTGTATGAATCATCTCCATTCACTACATCTAATCTTAAAGGTTTTATTGATATTCACAAATTAAATACAATCAACTCCAGGTTTAAGTGGAGTTTTTTCAAACCATAAACATAAACAGCGTTTTATCCCGTCTGGATTCATTCTAAACACGACTGTTTTTGGCAAAAATATTCAATATGTGAAATATGCAGTTATTTACTAACAATTTTATTGACTACTTTATTGCAATTTTAAATGTAAAATTAAATTTTACTGAAAGACTAAAGGTCTCAAATCCATCTAGAAAAGATAAGCCATAGAAGTCTCTGTACTTGTTACCATTGCTGGTCTATCAATAGATATTTAATGGTTTTATTATTCTCAATGAAAGTGTAACATGTAACATTCTAGAGAAAATAACATCATTATTTGAATACAGTTTCATGAGCGTCACAGAAAAAAGTTTCAAATCTTACATATATTCAGATACTGAAGCAGAGAGTTGTTGATTTCAGTTAAAGAACTCAGTCTAAAACTTAAAGAGCAAAAAAAAAAAACCCAGATCGTTGAGGAGCAAAATAATAATAATAAAAAAAACCCAGACGGATAAGAAAATAAATTTAAAAAAAACTATCAGCTGCAGACAGAACACCCAAGCAGAACCTTCATGAGTGAAGATGATATTCCCACTATCACCATGCAAGCAGAGTAAAGAATGTATTTTTATGCTGCAAGGAATAAAAAAGATCATCTATGTACTGTTCCAATGGCTCAGGTAGAATTCATTAAGAGCCAGAGTTGTTATAACTATGGTTATTGCAGCCAACACTCAAATACATTCTTAACATCCAACCATCCCATAGAATCCCAATTGTGGAAGTTGATTTGATCTGGAGAGGTAAAAAAATATGAACCGTGCTTGAATACCTTTCACACGCAGTCACTCAACACGACTTACATTGGCCTGCAGGTCAGAATGCAAACCTTGTATGAATGTAGGGTTTTTACCAAGGATTCACCTGCAAGGAACAAAAACAGAGACAACATCAATCTAGGACAGGAGTCACCCTGTGTTCTACCCAAAGGCCAAGACAATCTAATACTGTAGTTTGTTTCCATTAATGGGTGCAACCATGGAGATGATGAGTAGGCCTTAA